>JAVDBV010085404.1:0-21020 GCA_032619315.1 Piper longum | reverse complement strand
GGGCGTGGTGCTAGCTGAGGCATAGCGGCGGAAGACAATGGCGTTGGCGACCATGTAGAAGACGAAGAGAGTGCCGATGGAGACGAGGTTGAGCAGGACCTTTAGAAATAGTAGAGATTATTTAGTTAGAACTCGTTTTATTTAAATCCAAATCACCATCGAATTATCTTAGAGCCTAACCGAACTAAAATAATTGAACTTTGAACAATTTTTTTTCAATTTATTCAATGAGCTTAGCATTTGACAATTAGCACCAAACAGTATACGCCCTTTATTCAACTACGAGACTATTAAAATCTTTAAACTATTTAATTATTCGTCCTAAGAATCAAGTTATTATTATGGTTTAAGAAAATAAGAAATATTTTGTCGAACAACCTGAAGGGAGGTAAACAAGGCTAGAGTGGCAGTGATGGCGGCGAGGAAGGCCGAGGCGTTGACAGGGGTGGCGGTGGCGGGGTGGATGTAGGCAAACCAGGCAGGTACGACATTGGAGCGGCCAATGACACAGAGATAGCGGGCTTGGCCCAGCATGGAGACCAACAAAGAGGTGAGGATGCCGAATGCAGCGCCAAGGCTCACTATGTTCGACACCCACCCCCAACCTCCCAAACCTCTAAATGCCGTTGCTAATGGCCCATCCTCCTTTATCTACATAAATAAATAAATAAATATTGACCAAAACAACCTTATTAATAAACTTATATTTATTAGTAATAACTTGTGTCATATCATGGCTAATTGCTCTTATTACCGAATTAAGTATGAATTTGCGTCATCTATTGATTTTTCAACTTGATTGAAAATTCTGTTTGCCGGGACTTTATTTTGACTCTTTCGTAATTTTAACGCGTTGTGCTTAATCCTATTCTCGTAAATAAACTATTTGTCCAATAATTCAATTAGAAACATTACGTCATTCATAAATGAAATCTACGTATATAGTTATAATTATATTCATTTTTTATTTCTTATAGCTAATACTAGGAACCAAAAATGACATACTTTTATATATATATATATATATATATATATATATATATATATATATGAATGATATACGAGGACGATGGGGAGAGGGATGGGGGAGCTAACGGCATCGTAGGGGACGAGCATGCAGACGGAGGCTGCCATGAGGCAATACAGAACAGTGACGACGACGACGGAGCCGGCGACGCCCACCGGAATATCCCTCTTCGGCTCCTTCACCTCCTCCGCCATGGTGGACACGGCGTCGTACCCGATGTAGCTCAAGTACACCGTCGCCGCGCCGTTGAACACCCCCGACGCACCGTATGGGAAGAACCCGCCGGCGGCGGTGCTCGGGTCTGACGGTGTCGTGAAGTTCTTCCACTCCCCTTTGCAGAATCCTATCACTATTATGAACAGGATGAGGCCGATGTGCATTGCCGTCAATACTATGTTGAAGCTCGAACTCTCCTTCGTACTACACCAAAAACAGAGTAACATAAATAAATTTATATTCCATATTTCAATGGTGAAGAAGAATCTACTAACAGTTCGATATGGAGAATCAAAAGCGTCGGAAGAGATGAAGAACAAATTAGATGTGAGGTTTTTGAATATTCTTATGGTATACCCGTAACAGATGACAACAGAGATGAGGAGGATGACCCCGACGGCGACGAAATCCATCTGATTGAATCCGTCTGGCAAGCCGGGAACTGTAACACGCCACCTCTCCGATGTTGGCGCTCCAATGGCCGCTCCGAGGTACGTCGTGAAACTCCTCGCCACCGCCGCGTTCGACACCACGTACTCCATCACCACGTTCGCCCCTGTTATGAACGCCGCAAACTCCCCTACACATTGCAAAAGGTTGTAGCACCAACGAGAGAAAGAGCTAAGCTTGACGAAGAGAGATTATATGTAGTACACGTTAAATTGTATTGTGTTACCGAAGGTGACACGGAGGTAGGTGAAAGCGCCGCCGGCGAAGGGCATGTCGACGGCGAACTCGGTGTAGCAGAGAGCAGAGAGGAAGGCGCAGAGGCCGGCGACGGCGTAGGAGACGACGACGGCGGGGCCGGCATCGGCTCGGGCGGCGTGGCCGGTGGTGAGGAAGACGCCAGCGCCGACCATGCCGCCGAAGCCGAGGGCTAGGAGGTCGTACCAGGTGAGGGTCCTGGCCATGTCGGAGCCGAACCTGGCACGCCCCGGTCGGCTCATTTCCTCGTACGTGGTGGAGACGGAGCCGGCACGGGCCGCCACCCTCTCCGGCGTTTTGGCAAGGGCCCGGACGTAGGAGTTGAAGCTGGTGAAGGAGCCTCGACTCTCCATGGCTACGGCTGCTCTCCAAACCTTCTAATTCTCTGCAACTCCTACCATCTAGTTTGAAGTCGCCGCGTTATAAAGAGAACGAAGTGGGCGAAAGAGCAAGACCTTATCATTATTTAATATTAACACTTTTAATTAAGTAGGGTATCAGTTCGAGTTTTGATTTATTGACTTAAAGTTAATTTAAGTCGTATTTAGATTTTTTTATATAATTTATACGATAATTTCGTTTCAAGAGAAGCCATGAGTCTCAATCTAGTATAATACTCCCTGTGATATAGAAAATTCATCACATTAAAATTTTATATTTTTATTCACATTTTTTTTATTTTTCAAGCTTCTCGAGAGAATCTAATATCAAATTCCCAACATAACATTGAGTCCAATGTTAAATATGAAGTTGAATTTAATTGAGCTTGGAATATTAATCCAATTTTAGTAGGGTGTGGAAGAATGGATTATTTATTGTAGCCAATAATCCTTTTATATCATCGATAATCTTGGGTACTATTCATTTTAAGGAAGTGAAGATAAATTGTCCTCGCATACTTGTTGACTTACCTCCTAAAAAAATATTATTTTAATAGTGTAATTCAAGATAAGTAGTGGATTTAAGGTGCTCTTCACACTAATTAGGTTTATCTTGTTAATTGCGTAACAGCATGACAATAAGTAGTGCTATACCACGTCATTGACATCCTTCCATCTCACGTGGTTCCCAAAAATTGCCTCAAATTTCTAGTTTTTGTCACGATTGCTATTTAGGTTATCTTATTATAATGAGAGGAATTATGTTCTCATTATACGTAATATAACTACGTCCTTCACACAAGTTTGAGTGATTGAATTACATGGTCTTCGCGTTAGATGAAAAGACGTTGTTTTACGTCCCCACTAAAAAACATAGCCATTTAGGAAACAAAAAAATATCGTAAAATGACACTAGGAAAATGTTTTTTTTTTAAATATCGTAACGCCATATTTTCTTAATTAAAAATAATAATAACAACATATTGATGGCAGACATTTTGGCCCCGTTCAGCCGCAATTCGCACCCATTTCTGCTCCCATCTTGTTGTCTACGTCCTCAATTCGTCGAACATTGAAGTGACTGCGCCCTGTAGCAGCAGCCATGTTATACATCACAAGCGGATTGGATTTTATGAGCGTTTGCAACTTTAACAGACACCGGCCCCAAAGAGCAAGTAGGTTTTTAGCACGCTAATGCATCCTCATCTTTGTTCTAACAAGGTCTGATCTTCAATAGCAGATCTTGGTTATAACAGAATAATGCATATTGGGCCGAAAGAGTAAGATGCAGATCAGATTGGTTTTTAATTTTTTAGTCGGCGAATCAAGAGAGAGATATATTTGACCATTAGTTGGTACACAAATCTCTTGTGAATGATAGGCTTTATACACCTCTTTCAGAGTATCGTCGAGTCTTTTCATGGGCTGGCATGGACAAGGAGGTTGAGCGTCGAACTTTTTTCGAACCTTTGGGGTCAAACACAACAAGTTGGTATAGTGGGTGGTGGGACAATATTCTGTCGATCACACAGCTACAATATTGATGTTGGATACTTCGATATTTCTTAGTTTCCCTACTACTTGTTCATAGTTACTAACTTTGATTGCACCCCCATCGAGCCAATATCAAACATCTATATATTTCTAGACAGTTTGGTAGTCACAAACAAATGATAATTCTAGTAGAAAGCGATGGAGTAGTAATAAATTATGAGTACTCTCTGCTTTTAAGCTTGGTTGGCAATTCGCGTGCTTGTGCAGCCTAATTTTGCCTGCCTCTCAAAGATGGCAGATGGCAGATGGCATTGGTTTAGAGAAAAATCAAGATTGCTGTTAGGGTTGGCACTTGGCAGGCATGAGAAATAGGGGATCAGCTTGACTTGACTGTCCATGAAGGCTTGAGTCCATGTATACTTGAGCCTCGAAGTCTCCAATATTGGTGTTTTTTCTTTCTTTTTTGCAGAGAAGCCATTAGCGATTGGTACCATGACGGTTGAAGGTGGTGAAGGGACGCTAAACAAAGTTCAATTAAGAGTAGTAAATGATTGAAGTATATTGTGGCTCAAAATGTTTGCCATTTGGGTGACTGGTCGTCCATCAAAGGTTGGGTACATGGTACAGGTTCGACTCTATCTTGTAACCTCCTATCTGGCTAACCACTTTCGATTTTCGGCTACTTCGATTGAACCTCAGATTCCTTGACCCAAATACAGTAGGACATGTCCGGCGATAGAGCGCATCCTTCACTTTATTGGTGTCGTCATCATACAATGCCAGAAAAAAAAAAAGAGGCCTGGCTCTCGAGAGCCAACAAAACAAACACAGAAAGTTGCTTGCAGAACCGTTATAATTGTAGGAAAAGAGGACGGTATCAACAAGAGGGCGACGGAAAATTAAAGTAGTTGGAGAAAGCATGTCGTTTGATTGAGATATATGTCAACTACAAAGAAGGGGAGCTGAGAATCCAATGGAATTTGATGGAGGCAATAAGCGGGTAATTGATACATGCAATTCTCACAGAAATAGGGAAATAAATCGCGAACGTAGAAATATTACATTTCACTAAACAGTGTCAAATGTCTGTCCCATCCATGTTGATGTCTGTACTGGGATTTTTGCCCCGAACTAAGCAACAATAACGAGAGAAAAACATTCGATAAATCACGATAATTAAAAAACAAGAAAATAAAGTAGAGAAAATAAACCTCCACATCAGTGGGAGAAACTATGGTGGTAACCGGCCAAAATTTTTTATGATTATTTAATAATTATAATTATAAAACCCTTAATAAATTTTAAAATATAGATAAAACCAATCACCAATAAATTGAATTGTTAATATAAAAAAAAGAAAACTTTCAAAGTTGGTGAACAATGACAACGAAACAATGAGTTGACGACTCGAGCAGAAATCTGGACTTGATCTTCCTCTCAACATGGCATTAGCCCTTCACTTTTTTCTCCCTTTTTAATTTGTAACATGCAATATATTTTCGTTCAACAAAATTTTTTAAATTAGACATAAGTAATCACAAGAACATATATAAACAGGTTATGCAGATAGGTACATTAAACTTGCGTAAAAAACTCATTTACCCGCGCGACACCATGCCACAGTGCCACGACGTTCAGTCAGATTCCAATAATAGTTTTAATGCTAACGGTGCCCGGACACCAATCCAGCACCAAAAATAATCAATTATTGGGTTTTTATCTTGAATTGGGACATGGAGGAGGAAAAACACCAATAGTTTGATGGACTAAAATTTTTGGAGAGGTTCGATAATGGATCAAGGTTGAGTCCATGATTTTTATTTAAAATAATAATAACGTTTTTGCAATTTCAGTTCCTTCGACTTTTTGTGTTTTTGTGGTTGAGGAGGAAGAACAATATTCTCCAAAGAGAAACGATGCCAACAATAATGATATAACTGTGGTTATGGTAGAAGGGAGGGGGAAAACAGCCCAAGTAGTCTTCAATTCAATAACAATAAATCAAATCGCAATCAAATAGAACCAGAGAATTAGGAGATTTTTATGGCAACCGATTTAATTTCATGAAATAAAAATCAAATTCACCAATAAAACGAAAAATCAATCAGATAAATTGCAGGCCTTATTCCCCCCCAAACAATGAAAACTTGGACGAGGAGAAAGAAAAAGTTGCTGACGTTTGTCCGAATCTAGTACCCTCGCTCGTGTGGTGGGCCGTGATCGTCTCTCCGTAACAGTCAAGTCCAATCTAGCATGCGTCTGCTCGATCTTAATTGAATGAATCTCCTCCATGGCACATAAAATCTCATGATTGTCATTTCATGTTGCTGATATAAGCAACGCGTGTTTGTCCGGAGAAAAAAACCAGTGGGTTCGTCTGATTGAAGCACAACCATCCCCTTCCTTGTTTTCTTCTCTCCCAACACGAACTCCTCATTGAAACTCATGGATCACAACCACCCATTGCCTGCTCTTTCTTCCAGCAACCTCGATCTCATCCATGTCTTCAAAACAAGACCCATCTATGCTCTCTCCTTCCTCCTCCTCCTCTCCTTCTTCTTCTGTTTTTCATCTTTATCGGGCCAGTTCCAGGCTCCATCTTTGGCTGCCCTCGGCTTTCTGCTACCCAAGGCCCGAAGTTGGCCGGGCAACGTCTGTGATTATTCGAATGGCAGGTGGGTTTGGGACGAGGACTATCGACTCCAATCTTATAACGAGAATTGCTCATTCTTGGATCCTGGTTTTCGATGCCAACTTAATGGGCGGGTAGATGTAGGCGTTCCCATGTGGCGATGGCAACCTGTTGGATGCCATCTTCCTAGGTAAAATTCGACAATCTTGGCCTTAGGGCTTTGCTTTATTTTTTTGTATTAACATGTAACTATCAACACGGTGCAATATCTAACAACAACCATTTTCTCAAACTCTCTTGCATTCAGATTCAACGCGAGAGACATGCTAGAACGTAGTAGAAACGGAAGAATTGTATTCGCCGGCGACTCGATAGGGAGGAATCAATGGGAGTCTCTCGTGTGCATGCTGGCACAACCCATTGCTAACCAGTCCTCCATACATGAAGCTAACGGTAGGCCAATCACCAAGCACAAGGGCTTCCTATCGATCAAGTTTGAGGAGTACAATCTTACCGTGGAGTATTACCGTGTGCCTTTCCTGGTAAAAGTTGATCGCCCTCCGGCGAACTCGTCGGACGAAGTTCGGAGTGCCGTTCGAGTTGATACTCTGCATTGGTACTCAAAGAAGTGGGTAGGAGCAGATGTCTTGATTTTCAACGCCGGTCACTGGTGGAACAAAGGAAAAACTGAGAAAATGTAAGTTCTATTTCTCTGAACTTTCCCACATTTTCATGGCCATAAAGCTGAGGTTGTATTTTAGGGGTTGCTACTTTCAAGGGTGAAACCATCAACATGAAAATGAATGTCATAGAAGCATTCGAGAAGGCTATAGACTCGTGGAAGAAATGGGTGATTGCAAACCTCGACTCACAAAAGAGCCATGTGTTTTTCAGAAGTTTCTCTTCGATTCATTACAGGCAAGAAAGCAGACCAGATTTCTTCCTTGCTACGTCCCAACAATTGGCAATTAAAATTCTGGGTTCTACCCGCATCAAATAAAGATTCTGGGTTCTACCCAAAAAAATAGTTCTAGAGTATACTTCCATTTACCTGATCACGAGTCTATATTACAGGGGAGGGGCTTGGGACAGTGGAGGCACATGCAACCAATTCTCTGCACCAGGTACAAATTACACAGGACTTCAAAGGGAGCCTTGGAATAATGTAGTCATTTCAGATGCGATTGAAAGAATGAAAGATGAGAAGAGAAAAATAAAGCTGCTAAACATCACATATCTCACTGAGCTTCGACCAGATGGGCACCCATCCATACATCGGGAATTTGGGACACCTGATCCAATAAGGCAAGATTGCAGTCACTGGTGCTTGCCTGGGGTGCCGGACTCATGGAACGAACTTCTCTATGCATACCTATTGTCAATGGGTTACAACAGTCCAAGATCTATTGATAAAAGGGCATCAATAACATAAATAGAGAGATTAGTTTATACACATTTTGATTGACACGTGAAAGACAACATTCGAATAGGTACCAGCATACATCCGTGGAATTTACAATGCCCTTAACCAATCTTAAGGTACAGCAGATTCTTCTGAGTTCATTTCATCACGTTCCATCTCCTTCACTTTTTCCAGTTTCCTCAAAAGATCTAATCTCTCGGGGGCATATGCTGAAGGTATCTGATGAAAAAAACACAAGTTGAAGGCAGCAGTTTTTTTATTCTTGAGAAGTATTGTCAGAAGCGAAAAAACAGACATACCAGTGCTGGCACATATCTTTGAATAGCAGCCAACATTGCCGCATGGCCAACCGCCGAAATCTGTACATTACGTGATGTCAAGTTAGGAAAATACAAAAAAAAATCTTTTAGTTAAAGGCAACGTGCCAAATGTTACAAACACTTTTTTTCTTGTTTGCAAAATCTGAATTCTGTACAGAATTTCTAGTTTTTGGTTATGACTGAGTTAATAAATATTCTCTTTGTTTCAATCAGCATATCTCTGCTGTGTAAACTTTTCAGAACAAGACAAAGCATATCTGATATGCTCCATCAGAAGATGGATCAACAAATAAATATATGCAGCAGAGATAGATTCACATGTTGTTCGAATATATTTGCATCTCCGTACAATCTAGTAGCTTCTCCAATAATGAATTTATATCGTCTTCCCACCTAAGGCAGAATAAAATAAGTCAATATTAAAGCTATATTTGAAAGATTTATGAACTTACAGGTAAAAGCATCAGAATGCCTATTGGAACTACAGACGCCAAGTCAGTTAAGGTTCTTTTCAAAGCTTTCTTTTCTTTTTCAGCAAGTTCATCCCCCATTACAGCCCTTCGAATTGAACCCATAGCTGCTGCCGTATCAATTGCTAATAATTGTGTCCCTTGCCACACATCCTGTTCATGCACAAAGAAGGAAAATATATAAGAACAATCCAAAGAATTTCAGATATACATTGACTACGCCATAGTCTATACAGCAAAATGCAGAAGAGATTATTTGTTTATAATTATAACTGTTAAACTAAATATTATTCGGTCCACTTCCCCAACAGCTTGAGCCTCTAGGATAACTTGTTAAACCACCTAAATTTACATAGAATAAGAGCCCAAGGTTGGGGATTTAAATCATGTCAAAGGCATGTCCGGAGGAATATTAATTTGCCTCATGTTTGTCAAATAAATGTTTGCCTCATGTTTGTCAATGTAACATTGCTTGCACCAGAAGAGGATTGTAAAAGTCATATTATTTGGTTCGTTTTCCTAATTTAGGACAAGTGGTTAAACCATCTAAGACTAATTTTGAACCTCAAGTGATGGGCACAAATCCTGAATTGCAAGTCAATCTGTGCTAATAAAACTATGCTCCATGCAGGCAGTTAAGCTTCACTCTTCTTTAAGGGATCAGGCTGATGCAGGACAAACACAAACTCAAACGACACTCCTACGACAGCATCCTTTTATTTTGTTTAGCTTTAGGTTTTATGTTGCACCTTGCAGGCACTCAATTACTAAAAGTTGCAACGTTCTATTGTCATCTTATTTGCCACTCCTCTATTGCTGTTGTCTATCAGCTTTAAGTTGACACTAACATTTCTGTTCTGATTAAGGCACCGGACCTCATCCATACCCATTATGTGCCTATTGACAAGTTGTCACTAATTTTCTGGCTTGATCAAGACTTAGTTGTCAAAACCAAGAACCAGACCTCATACATACCCCTATCCCTATGTGTCTTCTCAAGTCTAGTGTTTGTTCTCCAGCCATAAATATCAGCATTAGAAACCAATATTCTTTTATGTTTGCATGTAAATTTTGGAAGTACATGTAATTTTTCGATTTCACAAACTTCAGAACATATTGAATATTTTAAATGGCTAATTTCATGCATTTATTTTGTGAAACAGTAATCAAAATATTGAAAAGATTTCCTAACATCTTTGATATCTCTTCTTTCTAAATCTCTGTGATTGATTAATGGAAGAATCAAGAGGAAAAAATAAAATAGCAATCCATTGCACCAACTCCTTGCTAATTGCAAAACTTAGTGAACAGAATCATGATTTCAGTAAAAAGAACCTTATCACAACCAGATACTTTGTCACAACTTAAATAAGATATAATATACAATTAAACCTTGAGATTATGTAAATAATTTAAAAAATTCACAACCTTGTCACATAAAGCTTTGTCACGATGTATACACATCATAAATCATGAGATTAAAATTTAAAAAATAAAATCATACCGTTACTGTTTCTCTCATCTTGCCAATAGATTTTTCAACAATGCTTTCTTTTCTTTTGTTTTTGAACTAGATGACTTTCTGCCACTTGACTATACCCTGCTTCTACACCTGTCAGGGTGTCTTCCTGTAAGAATCACAAAGATCAATCAGAAAATCAACTTTGCTTACTTTATACATAATTCTATAACAATTGCACCTATGGTTATCTAACAATGTACTCAATGGTTGCATAATAACTGTATGATATCGATATTCAAATCTGTTATGAGCAAGAAATGATGTAGAAATCTTTTAGTTTGATTAAATAGATTTTCCTGCTTGATATTTGCTCTCATATTGAGCAACAGAGGAACCCCAGCCAGTAATGCCACATGCAAGAAGTTGTTTTAGACCCGATTTAAAAAATTATATCAAAACAAGAAACCTATTTTTCATTCTCTTTTATTGGATGCAAAAAATGTAGAAGAAAAGAGTTAAGAAAAGCACTTCATATTGACTTCCATCAGTATTTCTTTGAACCCTTTTTTCAAGTTCCATCAATTCATTTCGTAGCAGCTCAAAACATTGAAACTTTTTTACATCTGAATCAGTATCATCATCAGCAACTGTATCACAAGTTTCATCAACCTGCAACAAAATCAATTACATGGCAGAGAAGAAAAAACAAATGTCACAAAAAAAGCAAAATTTTATTTTATAAAAAAAAATCCACAAAAAGATTATTAATGGGTACAAAGAGTTTGTTCAATATTACTTTAGAGAATTATGCTTGCAGTCCACTATTGGATTTTGTGCATTACCAGTCCCAAGAACAGATAATGAAGGTAGGCATATGACCGTCAGAATTTTATCATTTTTCACATGGATCCCAAAACCACAATTCCATTATGTTCATAGATGTTTGCAGACTTGGGAGATTTCATGTACAAATTAGTAGCATGCCAAAGAGGTAGAAAATAGTGTTTTGAATGGAAAAGAAAAAACTCATTTGCATATTTTTTATATAAGCCTTATATACATGAGCTACACCTCATATAGCTTATATAAGCTACACTTTTTATTTTGATTAATTTAATGGGTCCCACTACTCAAAATCTATATAGGTAAATAGAAAAATAAATAAGAAGGGTAATGATAAATTTTCAACTTAATCTAATGTTTCCAACCTTTCATCTTAATTATCAAAGTCATTGCAATAAAAATTAATTTCAAAATATCTATTAACTAGTGCACTCTATAAAATCTAAAAGTAGGTCATATTGATGTCAAAAAAGAATAAAATTTTATTAGCCTCCTTCTTATGCACTTTAGTTTTTATACATGCAAGTATCATTTTGTGGGACCCACAAAAAAGGTTCAGATTAGATGTGTAGCTCATATAAGCTATATGAGGTGTAGCTCACCTTATTTCCTCCCTTTTGATATAAGCATATAATATTATTGATAATCTGGAAAAAAAAAATTTGGGAAAAAAAAATTGATAACATTTTCTATAGAGACATTCTCAACATCAACCACCTGACCACAACTAATTGAACTAGATATATGGTCTCTATTACTGCAGCTGCCTTTGCTCTAAATGAAGCTTCAAAAAATTCTGCCTCCTTTTTAAGTTTCCTTATTCTTTAAAGGTCAGAACATGCAGCCTTCAAATGCTCTTTTCCAGGAGTAGAGCTGGAAACATGTACCTCTTGCAGTTGCTCCTCTAATCTCTTCAAAGCTTCTTCAACACTCTCCAATGCCTGTAGTAAAAGAAGATAATTAGAACTTTGGAAGTATAAGTATCACCTTTGGTATTATAAGCTATTAGTGGTGAAGTATATAATTATGATGACAAAAAAATTTATCGTTTTCCTCTCTTTCAAAGGATGATTGTTTTCCTCTCTATCAACGGATGACCAGGTAGTGTATGAAATTTGCCAAAAAGTGTTTGCATTGGGATCATCGACTTTATTAGTGACAACTCACATGACAGTTTGCTATGAGCTGGTTCAGTGGCAACAACTCTGCACTGACATGGACAATGGAATCACCAAGGACCCGCCAAGCTCATAAAAAAGACACGAAGCTAAAAGAGTAGATCCATTTATTTCTTCCACTTTTGGTTTCTTATCATCTCATATAACATATATGACTTGATCATGGCGCTCATTTCCACACCAACAGGATATTGTTTTTAGCAGCATAATGTTCCCAGCTTCAGAACAACCATGGATACTTATACACAGTCAGTACATTGATAGAGCTCTTCTTAGCTCCTTCATCTTTGGTTCAATGCAGGCCATTCAACAATACCTGCCATAAGCTTGCTTATGACAAGCAGGGCCTATTGTCCACTCTGATTAGCAACACAGTACCATGCTAGAAACTTTCTAGCTATGAACTAGATTCTTAGCATATATCAAAGCGCTTTGAGTAAGCTTTAGAATAATTCCAATTTTTATGACTTAATTATAACTTTTGTATACAATGACATATATCTAGTGACTTATAAATTTATTTTTGAATATCACAATCATCACTGTAATTGTTATTCTCATGATATATAAGTAAAATGTTATTATGCTCTAATCAGCATATTATTTACATGCATGTCATGCTTAGTTGATAATGTTTATTTTGTAATGGGGAAGGGAGATAGTGTACAAGTGATATGTATGCTTGCATTTTCAGCCAGGCAGTGGTACTGCATGCCGCACTTGTATCACACTGATGGATATTTATAAACCCCAACTCACCAATCCTTCAGCCCCAATATTTAACTTCTGTGCAGAACTGAGAAGCTAGGGTGACATCTTCTTACAGGGGAAGTTCTTGGTCACACATGACCTACTTGGATAGTAATTAATGGGTGTCCAACCTTACAAAATTGTAGTTTGCCACTTCGAGAAAAAGTGGAATAGTTTTTTGCAATCCATAATAATCATTTTTTCAAAACCATATTTTCAACAATCCCATGCCGCTTATTATTGTTAATACTATTTAATATTTATTTTGACACTCCAAACGTACTTTATTTTTGTGTTCAAAGTTCAAAGAAATGTTTGCATTTTTGCAAATCCCCAACAAGGCAAGCTAGATATATAATTCTTTGCATTAAAAATGTGATCAAATTGGAAAATCCCTGCATATTATATTAAAGCTTTAATGTTGATATGTGTTATGCTATTGACAATCTCCCAACACGTAATGTGCAATATGTAACTCTTTATTTGAATATTTTGTTTGCATTTGTTATGTATATTGCAAAATCAGGAGAACGCAAGTAAATGAATTATAATGATGTCTAACAGCTATCAATCCCTACAAATTATTACATAGGGCGAATAATTTTTTGCTTCTCACATATGCTGATAATATGCCTTCAAGAAAATGATTTTCATCCGTTTTTAGCAAGATGACGAAGCTCCAACTATAGGTATCGAGCACATTTATTATTGTCCAAGTAGGCTAGATGTGACTAGTAACCTCCTCAACAAGGAGATTGAAGGGGTGGGTTAGGGTTCATATGCATGGGACCAATAAAAGTCAGGCAAGAATCACCGCCAAGCAAAAATTACAAGCTTATCACTTGTATAATATCTCCCTTGTCACAAGCTAAACATTATCAACTAAACAAGGTATGCCATTAAATATGATGATTATAGCTATATTATCGTACATATGTCTGGCTAACATAATTAAATGTGACAGCAATCAGTTAACAATAAAAATCCATGTTGTTGATCGAGTGTAAGGACAAGGTGTTGATGATAATTATATTTATGGCAACAACGACAATGATGTTTGCAAGCAAACTGCACAATAGAAATATGGCATGCACCTGATCAAAAGAGTCTAGTAGTGTATCAACTTTTGATTTAGCTGTAGATTTACTTCCATGACTAGTACTTTGTGAAATGTCTCCCATTTCAATCCCGCACTTTATATGAAGTAAAGGTGAACAATGGACTGCTATATTTTTCAAATATCATATTAAAAATATTCATTGCTCCATTGAGAGCAGTACTCTTCAATCAAAATCGCATAAAAGCTGATCACTCAAGGATACAACTTGACATCTTGTTTCACACATCTGTGTCCTCACAGAAGCTCAAATCAAAATCAGACAAATGAAAACCAATGCACCAGGAATGTCAATACCATAAACATGGACCACCCCTACATGAAGCGTGCTGTATGTTTTCAATAATAAAAAGAGTAATTATGGTTGCAATCTAAAAAATTCGACTCCAAGGATAGTCCCCACAAGGCATAATAGTTAGCCAATAAATCAAAGCAATAGGGAAGCTAATATAATGACATTGGAGGGGGGGGGGGGGGGGGGGGGGGCCCCCCCCCCCCCCCCCCCCCCCCCCCCCCCCCCCCCCCCCCCCCCCCCCCCCCCCCCCCCCCCCCCCCCCCCCCCCCCCATTGTAATAATAACTTCTATCCAAGAGATATTGAAGCTATATCATGAAAATTTGTAAGATTTCATATAATATAGCAATTTGAAAAATGGAGCTTAGAATAGGGAAAATAGACTTCTGTGTTTTTCCATGTTTTTTGTAGTTCCAACTGAAATTGTTGAGTTGTTTGAAATGTTTAGATGGTAAATTATGTATGAAATATAAAATTTATACAAAAAACTTATTCTACCCAAAATAATCTAATACATCGACATAATTTTCAAGTATGTTGAGTATTTCTCTCATGAATTCCAATATCCTAATTAAATGACTTGCAAAGAAGATACTGATATACAATATGATATATCATGTATGTGATTAAAAGAAAAAGAAAGGCAGAATGACTTCGACCTCCAAAACTTACTTTGACATTCCAAGCTAGTGTATACACTCTTGTAACTTTTTGTGCCTAAAAATACATGGAAGCATAGAAATGATTAGACATTATCAAGATTGTTAAACACCATTTTGCAAGTTCAAATCTTGTATTTAATCAAATTTCCAAATTTAAACCGATCTTAAGGGTAAAGGGTTCATTTCTTCTCAAACCATGCTGAAGTTGAACAAACATTAATCTACTGGTTTACAATATTGACACTGTATTTATCTATCTGTAGCCAGGATAACTTTGTATTAAATTTGGGAATTTTACTTTACCTTATAAACCTTAGATTTAAAATTAAAGCAATGAGAATAATAATAAAGATGAAAATTTTATCACAGCTCAAACAGGCCAAAAACGAGATGTTCAAAACCTCTCACCCAGAGAAAACAGAAAAAATGTTGAACCATCTGAAGGAGACAACTGAATTTAGGCATCAACAGAGAGAGAAAACAGCAAAAAAAAAAACTTCATTACGTTCAATAAAGCTCAAAAGTAAATGTTTATTCACAAAGGAAGAACATACCCTTGAGAGAGGAACCTTGCTGCTTTAACATTGGCAGGATTCTCAAGCCATTTACTATACTTGATAAAATTCTGCATCCAGAACGAGCATACATTCAAAACTAGGAAGATATTTTCCCTGTTGGGAGAATTGTCCTGCCTGCCTTTGCTTTCATGGAATTGTTTTGATGTACCTAAAACCTTTGGATAAAAAGAAAGCCACTCCAACTCCTCGCAAACCACCTAATTGAAAAATCATACTTGATTCAAATCTCATATCACAAAACAACAACCTTTGCACCACCCTTTTATGAATTATAACAGCATATGCAAAAACTTATACATAAATGATACAACACATAGTAAGTCATCTACAGAAGAGAAACCACAGAAAAACATACTGACCTCCACATATAACTGATAAGAACTTATGGATGATAGCTGAGGGTAATAAAGAACACTACCCCCAATCAAGTACCTGAAAGAAAAAGAAAAGATCCCCTTCTGATTAATGCTCATGGCACTTCCAGCAAAACTATACAGCTAAAATGACAATTTCCCACTTAGGCCTATAAATAGTTGGCTAAATCTCACAAGTAAATATCAGCGCTCTAATAATAATTTCAGCTATCTACGCCCTTCGCACTTGAAATGCGACAAATCATCAAGCTAAAAAACAAATTTTGTACGTCGGAGCACCCTGCATATATGCAAAATAAATATATGCTTGTGCAGTGAAGCTCCTTCAAATAGTAATTTACGATGCCCACACAATTCTGTAGGCAGAACAGATGCTATTTGAGTAAAAAACAAGAAATAAGAACCTTATGAAGCTTTCGACAGGCTCATCTATACTTTTGAACCCATTTTCTAACAAAAACGTTTGAGAGCTTCTTCCCAAGGCAACAAAAAACCCAAATATAGCCAAATCTTTCTCCAGAATCTGTACAATCAAGATACAACTAGTTATCTGTGTTTCCAGATTATACGCTTTCAGTATTTAATTTTATAAACAAGTAATGTCTCCTGAGGAATAAACAAATCAAGAAATTGTGACTATTTTGTAACGAATTATCTGCTGTTTCCGGATTACAAGCTTGAAATATTCAATTATATGAGAAGTCACATGAGGAATCAACAACCCAAATACATGTGACTTATTTTGCAAACTTATCGCCTAAATTATTTTTGAATCCCAATGTACAACACCATATCTTAACTTCTTCAGCAACAAAAAGTAAACTCGAACACAATCTTGAAACACTGTAATAACTAGGTAGGCATAACCTTTGAATATTCTCATAATGGACAAGACTGAGGTTTACAATATCAAGGGATTGCATAACAAAAGGATATGAAGACCTCACTGGGACCAGAATATAGAAATTTCTTGGGTGTTTATTAGTTTCACTGAAGATCATAGAAGATTTCAGAAAACTTTATTGAGGATTAAGAGTGATCATTTCAACAGGGAATTCTGAGACAACTCAGAGATTCAAAAATGGAAAACCTTGCACCTGATTATAAGATGTGACTAGAAAACTTATTTTACCAGATTATCTCAAAAGAATGTCAGTGAACATCATTTACAATGATATTGACACTTCCTGCAATTTGCATATACTTCTTACAACAGTGGCTTAGGAATGAGGGGCAATCTAAGAAAGGAATATCATTTTCAATCATTATGGCATCAAACCTACTACCTAACAAATACACATGCATTGCTATATTTACTGCAAAATTGTAACAAACCCAACCGACACAAATGCATAACTATCTAGTGCAAAATAAATCGTTCAATATAAAGTCAATGCCTTCTAAAACTTCTAACGTTTGCTACAAACAAATGTACTTACGCTTTATCAAGTTTAAAAGATCTATAGTTCAGTGATCAAATATATTTATGACATGTCTCGATTATTACTGATTGAATTTCTTAACAAAAAAGCAAGACGAAGCAAAGAAGAGTATATAGAAACTATGAAGAGGAAGAAAGCGACAGGTAATAAGATCACACTGCTGAAGCAACTAACCTCAATGCTCTCAGATGTGGTCAACCTTGACCATTACTTCTCTCTATCAATAGCCTGTTGCAACTGTCTCTGAACAAGGTCAACCCAGAAAGACATCTCCTCAACAACTCGATCAGAACTTCCTTTGCAGACAGGCAATGCAGCTCGAGGACCAAAATGGAATAAAAATTCTCTGCGTAAATGAATGTCTTTCGTAGAGTAATAAGCCTTAGTCAATGGGACAATACTAACAAGCTTATCCATCAATCTACCAGTGGTATCTGGAATCAAAGAGGTGAATGGTGTGCAACAAATTTTTACAGGCCCAAGCTTAATGATGGCTGCTATACAACTCAAAGCAAGCATGAAAAGTGATATATCACTTGGGCTACCAGAATCAGCTGATGTTCCCTTCTGGCATCTGAAAGTTCACCTTTAAGATTTCGCATTCTTATGACAAAAAATGATTGTTGATGTACAAAATACCAAAATAACAGATGCATACACTGTAGTAGCAGCAAGAAAGCATGGATCTCTTTCAAAATAATTAACAAACGTAGCCACAACAGATGGATGTTGCTCTGACCAAAACCAGTAGTAAGCTTCAGGCTGTTTGGCAGACAATTCACTTCTTATTAAACTTTCAAGTGGAGCAGATAGACGCACTAAACTGCATTTAACAGATTAGGCAAAAACATAATGTTCAACTGGTGACATATATGAAGAAATCGCATACAAACAAATAATTTCATCAACAAGAGTTTATATACTCAACGAGTATAGAAGAAAACAAAGCACCTTTTAACTTTGTCAAGTTTTGTTAACTGAATTTGACAGACATTTGAATGCTACATTAGGAGTCAATTGTGACGGAGAGGCTACCTACCTCCTTTGAACATCTATATTAGTATCTCTGTCCCTTCCTTCTCCATGACAGGAGACCTCTATTGCCGACTGCAGTAAGGTGTAGACAGCAGCCTAAACAAATGATATCGAGAGGCTTATATTGAAAGAAGATAGGAAAAAAAATTTGAAATGGATGAAAATGTAATACAATTGGCTTTAAATGCCTTCCCTATACCTACCTGATATGAAAATGTCTTTACCCAACCATTTTTATCCGCACCAAGCCACACCTTTGAAAACCAAGAAAGCTTTGACGATGAGTTCTGTTCTTTAATTGCTAATTCAAAGACCCTTGCAGCATCATATAAGGCCTGCAGAAGGCCATTACTGATATCTTCTTCTTGTAAAGATTGATTCAACCTGGCCCTCATTTCCTCCAAATCACTGCTGGAAGTTGTTGGTTGAGTTCCATCCACTTGCGCATTTTCGACAGCAAAAGCCAGTGGAGTCAGTAGGCGCATTTTTCTGTGAAACGGCTTTCTGAAATCCACAATATTCCATATATGACTTCGCGCAAACCCATCCACCAACGAATTTTCCATATTACTAGGCCTTGATTTACAGGAGCAACAAAGAAGATGCTTGAAACAAACACCATTCTTCCGGAATGAAACAAACTTTACAATGTTCTGTGAAGCATATGAACTAGAAGCACTGAAAAAAAAGAAAAACGGACAAAAGGTCAAGCAAGTACATGTTAACACATACATGTTTACTCATCAGACATGAAAGGTTTAAAATTACCTAGGACATTACACATAACATAAAACATGGACATACATGTTTGTCCCCATTTGAATGCTAACTCAAACATTGACAAGAGAAAAAGAAACAACATCCCTCGATCACCAAGTCCAAATAGCTGCACCACTCCACAACGAGCTGCTAAGCACTAATGAGGTAAGTAAGAAACAATAATTCTTTCCTTCCACAAGCTTCTCATCTTGACGCCGACGCGGTTCAAACAAACCAGTGCAATCAAAAGTGTCACAAGTCACAACTCATCATCCAAAAGCAAAAGCGATTCCATCGGAGCAAAAGCCAATCCCATCACTCTGCTCCAAAAAAGAATTGCAAAAAACACGGACAGGCTGCAACACACACCACCGGTTTATCATCCCCATTTGAGATGAATCCACGCTTATTGCGAGCCGGTAAAATTGACAACGTCAGGAGAGGATCAAGAAGAGCCACACTCTTACAATCAATCACCCAAAGTTCATATATCCATAAACACAAAATATGAGTATCCCACACCAATACCCACAAAAAGAGAGCACGGGAATAGGGGAAAGGAATTCGTACCCACAGCAGACGAATCTAGGATGGTGGAGCTTCGCTGCCATGAAAGAGAGATTGGGAATCCGAATTCTGGAGCAAGAATTGGGAATGGGAGAGTGAAGAGGGAAGACAAAAGTGAAGCGGGGTTGGTTGCGAGGAAAGGGGAAGAAATAAAAATATCGTTATTATTATTATTTATTAAGAAAGTATTGGAATATAATCTACCTAGTATTTAAAATTGTCAATAAATTTTAATATATGTATAATTATATTGTCAGTTGAATTTTGTTATTTGATAATATATACTTAATTTAAATTTTTACTCATTTTATACTTTTTTTATTTACATACGGTTATTTATTATTTTATATTTGAAAAATTGGCCAAAAATCTGTGCTACTGACTGCAACAACGAGCTTGAGACCAGGAGGAAAATCTAATTTTTTTGCACCAAACTTTGTTTATAAAGCTTTGTCCTTTTATTGCCGGAGAGTTCCCCCTTGCCGAGAAAATCACGTTGCCGCTGGAATGCTCGTCGTCTCGCCGGAGCTATGCTTAAATCACATCACCGCGCAGAAATGTTGCCAAGGAACCCTTCTGGTTAGGTCCACACGTATCAGGACGTCCTCACCATACTCCCTCACAGTCTTTCCCCTATCACCAAGTTGCTGTGAAAGTTCCACCGTGCCGAGGACGGAGGTTGGAGCCCTGCTGCTTTGGAGTTTACTGCCGGAGCTCCACCTTGAGTCCCGTCGAGTTGCTGCTGCCTTGCCTTGTTTGAAGCCCGTCAAGTCCCTTCCAATCCAGAGTCGTTGAACTGGATAGAGCTTCAAACTAAGACACAAACTTCAGGTTCAAATTAGCAAAAAATTATTAAATTCTATAATTTATAAAAAAATAAAAAAATTAATAAATTGTGGATATCAATCAATCCAATCTAGATTAACTCATAAAACTTTATATTGAATTCTAGGTAGAACCATGGTTGCATGAATCGGAATCGGAATCGGAATCGGTTTTCTAATGAATCGGAATCGGAATCGGAATCGGTCTGAATCGGCCAAAAATCGGTTTTTTTGAATCGGTCAAGAATCGGTCTGAATCGGAATCGGAATCGGAATCGGAATCGGTCCGAATCGGTTTTATAAAAAAATTTGACAACTCATAAAAATAGTTTAAATTCATAATTGTATAATTTCTCAACATAAATATACAAATTTAGGTATTTATATAACAATCATAAAGGTATGTAATTATGACAAACCGAACGAACATACCTGAACAATCATACTTTTTCTGTAATTCAAATAAAG
>JAVDBV010085401.1:0-10635 GCA_032619315.1 Piper longum | reverse complement strand
ATATATAGAAAGCTAATAGCAAACTCATGACCTTAGGCTTCTGACAGATATATGTACATATATACGTTAGTACTTGTCTCGCATCCAACACTTGGATTTTCTTTGTGTTCATAATATCATCATATACTCGATATATATCATCTCGTGGCGGCTGGGGAGAGGCGGCCATGGCCGACGAGGGTGCTGCTCCTGAGACGCCCGTGAAGAGGCCCAGAGAGTGCCCAGATGGGGATAACTGCGGTGGGAAGATGGAGGTTGATGGCAAGAACTGCATCTCTTCGGTTATTCCTGGATGGTTCTCGGAGATTAGTCCCATGTGGCCAGGTTTTTTTCTTTTTTTTGTTTATAATCTTTTCTGGTTTGCAAAGATGCGTGCTTTTTGGTCGTTTGGTGTGGTTTTGGACTTGGGTATGTGTGGTTGTTTGTGGCTTTCTGTGGAATCTAGTTTGGTTGGTGTTCTTGTTGTTTGTTAATGTTATGATGAGCTTGTTTGAAAGTTGAAAGATTCTTTTTTTTTTTAAAGAGAGACATGTTTTGATTATTGCTAATGCATCTGAATGTTTAGGGACTGATTGATTGTCATTGTATTGCTTAGACGCAAAATTCCTCTCTTTTGTTGCACGGTACTAGTGATTATTTCTTTTATCTGTTAAGTGGCTCAATGCTTATTGAATTGTTAGTTCTGTTTGTTTCTGACGATGCAGTGGGATACCCCCCTCTTAATTATATTGATTGACATGGTTTGTGATAGAGTAATTCATGGCTTCGTTGTTAACGATGAAAATGTGATGTTATAGACGAATGGTATGGACGAGTGGATGAGGGAACTTGTGTTGGGCATAGAAAGATGAGAGAAGATCCGGTAGAATGGGGGGCATGAACACGTTATAGGATTTTTTTAGTCGTTTCATATCTATTTGCAACCAGACAATCCTTATGTATCTTTTCTGAATTTTTGTTACAGGGGAAGCACATTCTTTGAAAGTGGAGAAGATTTTGTTCCAAGGAAAATCAGACTATCAAAATGTCTTGGTATTCCAGGTACTTACCTTATGGTAGCCAATTTCTGCTGCTTAATAGTAATCCTCATGCACATCTAATGATGTTTGATTATCAAAGTCACATCAGGCTCATGCTCATTGTCTTGGTTGCAGTCGTCAACATATGGTAAGGTTCTCGTCCTGGATGGAGTGATACAAGTGACAGAGAGAGACGAATGTGCTTACCAGGAGATGATTACCCATCTCCCACTCTGTTCCATTCCAAACCCCAAAAAGGTGCATTTGTAATTGTCTAACAACATATCTAACCTGTTTCATTTTCACATGTTAATAGACTAGGGATAGTTTAAGTTGTGTGAAAAGTTGTAAGCAATGCAAAAAAATGCTTTAGTCTTGTGGTATGATCTCCTTATGCTTTGCTTCTAATTAAAGAACCGCAGCAAATTGTCCAAGTCTTTGCTTGATATTGTTTGGCTCAGTTTAGTACTGCTTCTGTTTCTCTTTCTTCAGGTGTTGGTTATTGGAGGCGGTGATGGTGGTGTCTTAAGAGAAGTTTCTCGGCACTCTTCCGTGGAACATATTGATATTTGCGAAATTGATAAAATGGTTGTTGAAGTAAGTTCCAACACTGAATGCATTCTTTTTATCCTTCGTCCTTTTCTGCATTTTCTGTGAGGATAGCACTTCAATTGCTACACTTTGGTGAAGAATGTTTTTGTTCCAATGGTCAAATTGGATTCCTTGTGGCAGTTTTTTTTTACATGCTATTCATTTTACTTTTAGAATGTGAAAAGTCGTGACTTTGTTTTGTTTGAGTGATTTTTACCTGAGATGAGTGCATTGCGCCGTACTTGATGCATCTGTATTTAACATGTCTTTGAAGACTAAAAATTTAGTTCAAATTGGAATGAATTTGTTTTCTTCCAGGTGTCAAAACAATATTTCCCTGATTTAGCTGTTGGTTATGAAGATCCACGTGTTAATCTTCATATTGGCGATGGTAAGTTACAACTGTTTGATTTGCTCCTTTCTTGCGACTACAAATTTAAGTAATGTGGTTCTTATTTTTCCAATCTTTGTCTTTCAACAAACCTACCTGTACTCCAAACTCTGTGCCATAAAGCTATGAAACATTTCGAGTGTGTTTTTCATTTGAGTCGGAGAAAAGAAACTTGATATAGCTTTTTGGCAATTTTACAAAACAAATCTACATCTATGACTTGCCATGATTTGGCAGGGGTGGCGTTTCTAAAAGCAGCTCCAGAAGGAACTTATGATGCAGTTATTGTGGATTCTTCTGATCCAATTGGTATGTTCTTTGCAACTTGCCTGCGTTCTCCATTTTATATTGGTAGCAATTGATAATTGTGAACTGTTTCTTCAGGTCCTGCACAAGAACTATTCGAGAAACCATTTTTTGAATCAGTTGCAAGAGCACTTCGCCCTGGGGGAGTTGTGTGTACCCAAGCCGAAAGCATATGGCTGCACATGCACTTAATTGAGGACATTGTTTCTAACTGTCGTCAGGTATTCAAAGGTTCAGTTAATTACGCATGGACAACCGTTCCTACATATCCAAGGTACTGCTTTAAACATTTTAAGGTTTTAAGAATGGTTGCTATACTCTTTCCTATGGTTAATCTGTTCGCACTGTTCTCCATGTGGTACTGTTTGTATAACTGAATAGTATTTCACAACAGTTTTGTGAATGTTGCAGTGGGGTGATTGGTTTCATGCTTTGTTCTTCTGAGGGTCCACTGGTTGATTTCAAGCACCCAGTAAATCCAATTGATGAAAATGATGCAGCTTGCAAAGCAAAAGGACCATTGAAGTTCTACAATACTGAGGTAATCTCTATGACACAGGATCTTATATCATTTTTCTTTTGAAAAAAAAAATGGTTTCTCATGTTGGTTTATGACAGATCCATTCAGCAGCATTTTGTTTGCCATCGTTTGCAAGGAAGGTGATCGACTCCAAAACGAAGTGACAGCAATAAAAGATTGGGCAATGTTTTCATTTTTGTAACTGTTTAGTACATTTTACAGTCTTTGCCTGCGAAATAATATCGAGTAAACTAGTTGATGGAAACAAAATGGTGAGAGATATTCAACTTATTGTGCCGTTGTTTTTTTTTAATGGTAATGGCCTACTGATGCATTGAGATCAAAGACAGGGAAGTGCTCTTTGTGCTTTGCCACAATGAATAGGAAATGAGAAGTCAGGCCTTACATTCCTTCATTTCATCTAGATGAAATCTTGGTATTGGGAGGATATCAGACTCCCAAAGACAAGGTATATCTTCCTCGTTCTCTTAATCATCTTGTAATTATTGTTTATCTTGCAATTTGCGATCAACACGTTTGGCCGAGAGCATAATTAAACTCAGTGCATGCTAAATGATATGATTTATACATTTAAAAGCTGGTTATAGGAATCATATGCATTTGTAAAGTAATACATATGGACGACAGACACCATAAAAAGAGTAAAGCAAAATATGTCAACTTACCCAAGAAGCCTGGATTATCAATAGAGATTACCATAAGCACAAAAGTACCATCATCCTTAAACACATACATATTACATTGTTTTATGTCACCATTTTTCAGAGCAATATTCACTGCCGAACAACTCGTGTCCTCCTCTGGATGACACCTTTTCCAGACGAGTTGTCAAAACCTCTAATACTTGCTTGGATCATTTCGTCAATCTTATACTCACAATCATTAAGTGCATCACACTTTTCAGGAGCCGCTAAATTTGACTTCTCGCTGTCACTGGCACTAGCATTGGCTAAACTCATCAAATCTTTCAGATAGTCAACATTTTCCTGAGGTTTTTCAATGCCGACAGTATTTGGCGAATCCAAATCAAGAATGGACATGTTTTCTGTCTGCAAAGGCCTATTATCTACAAAGTAAAACCTAAACAACAGGTACAGATATGATAGAGTTGATTCCAATAATCTGATCACAAAAATGTAAGGAGCTGTGCTAGCAACTGCGTTTCTGATGCCGGAGGAGAAGATCTGAACTTGTTTCTCCACTTGAGTTCGGCAGTGATTCCATGCCCTGCTGAATAGGTAAGCTCCCGGAATATTCTGTCTATACATTCACATAAGAACAAATACCCATTCAAAGTTTGCATCAAATAATTAGCACTCACGAAAGTTACTTACACGAGAGATGATGCATGTGCGAACCGCAAATCCACCAGCGAAACCAACGAGTAAGCAAACAGTTCCAATTATAAGCGTCCACGTTAGTCCTAATTATGAAGAAAAGAAAAGAACAAAAATGCAAGTCATCTGACTAGTCGTTTACACCGCACAAGAGATCCACTCATGTTTTATGCTAAAGGAAGTGATAAAAAGGAACTATTCCAATGAGCAAGTGCAGAAGATGGGCAAATTCAGGAAATTCCCTTTTGATGCATATTGATTGTATTTCAAATTCGAAGGAAAAAAAATGAACAGTAATGACAAAAATGATTTCCTGTAATTGTCAAGACAAATAAGAGCAAATGAAGTTGTTACCAAGCTGAGGTGTCTTGTGCAAACAATCATCTGCTTTTAGGTTCATTTGGCGAATTCGTCTTGTACCATGATCAAAAATCAGCAATGCACATTTTTTGGGGATATAAGTCAGGTCAAAGTCATTAGAGAAAGTAGCATTTTGACCAGGACCATCAACTCCCGCCTTTGTTGAGTACCCTCCAGCAATGGTAGTCACACCTAAAACAGCACCAAAGAGATGCTATGAATTATAACAAGCATATCACAAATGCTGCTTACTAGAACAAATATGAGAGGGGCTACACAATTTCAAGGAAAGCTCTGCTAACTTCTGCAAATATATATATATGAATGAATGTTATGAAACCAATTTCATTAACTACTTAAAGTGTGTCATTAGGGCACATGTTACCTACCAATCCTTGTCGCTTATTATTGGCTATTTTGGTTATATAAGGTCTCTCGTTGCTTAGTTATAAAGCTACTTGCATAAGAAGTCCAGTAAATTAGCATCAGCTTTAATGGGGTATTTAAATCCCCTTTGAGCTGTCTACCAAGAACATTAACCAATCTTGCGGTACTAAGTTCCTCCCCACTCATTCTCCCCTAAACTCACTTCCTTCTATCTCCCTTCAATCGTCTATATCTCTAGGGTACAACAGTGAAAGATGAATGCAAACATGTAGCAACACACTAAATTACACTCATACAATGCATCCACATTGGATTAGCAATGTGCGATGTTAAATACAGCACTAATCTTTATTTACAACTTCAAAAGTAAATGCTAAAAAACAGCGTCGACAATACGCATGACAAACAAGTTGAGCTAGGAAGAGAGATACCCGAACTACTGATCTTCCTTATAGCATGGTTCTTCTGATCTGCAACATACACATTGCCCCGAGAATCAACCGCAAAGCTCCGGGGATGATCAAACTTGGCAGACGCAGCATCCCCATCCGAAAATCCCCCCACGCTGCCCGCAAACCGATTGATCTTACTCTCTGAGAGCACAATGTTAAAGTAAATATTTAATAATTCCCTTCCTTTCTTAACAGCTCGAATTTTTACAACAAATAGTTAAACCATCTAAAGATCGATCTTACCCTCTAAGCACAATACTAAAGCAAATATTAAATGATTCCTTTATTTCTTTCTTAACAGCTCAAATAAGAACAATTTCGAATACACAATATGCCTACTGCTTGTCCACGTGCCAAGATTAAAAATTTGTTTTTACATGAAGTGGAGAGTGTGAAAAGACAGTGCTTTTGGTTAAACCATCTATAATTATACACACACCAAGCCACTTCACAAAAAACAACAGGAAAAACGCAAGGATCAACACTTCAACAAAAAAGAAAAGAACATTTTGCCCTACCTTGGGAGATGGGCAGCGAGAGTGTGTAGAACCCGCTGTTGGAAGAGTCTAGAAGGAGAACTTCCTCGCCGCCGGGCAATGGAAGAGCCGCAAACGGGTTCAGAGGAGAAGAAGCGTCGACCTTGTCGCCTTCGAACACGGTCGAAACGGCGTATCCGTACTCGTATGATATGCTAGAACCTCCTCCTGCACCAGCCAAGGAGGATCCCAAAACCATAAAGATGCAAACTTTGAGGAAAAAGAGAGTGATCGATCAAGTGCAGGTTACCTTGCGAGGGTGCGATGATGGCGAGGAGGTAGAGGAAGAGGATCTTGGTCGCCATCGCCATGGCCGCACTTAGTAGGAAGACGACGAAGGCTGCTCGAGTCTCGACCGAGTAATAAACATAACCCACACCCCCCAAAAAGCATCGGGTAGTCGGGTCCATGCCATGAAAACCCCTAGTGGACTTCTTTTTTGTCATCCACGTGGCATGCTCGCAATGCTGTTAGTTAATCTCAATAAAATTAATAAATTCAACCAATTAAAATACATATAAATTATAAAAAAAATAAAAATCTATCTTTGTTATACCCTTATTTTTAAATTAAGTAAATGGAAGAAATCGATCGTAGAGAGATTTTCTCTCCCATCGATCGATTCACTTTAATTTAATTTTTTTAACTATCATAACATGTTTGGATTTAAAATTATATCGAATATGCACTAAAATTGTATTTTTAAATGGCGAATTAGATAAAGAAATTTTTATGTAACAACCTATAGTATTTATTGAGAAAAATAAAGAGAATAAAGTATGCAATTAGAGTGTTCTATTTATTGTTTATAATAGTCATCACGACAATAGAAATTAAGATTCCACAATATCATTATTTCAAATGGTTTTACAATGATTGAAGAGGATAATTTATGTAAACATTCAAAAGTTTCATTTATAATTTTTTTTACATAGATGATATTTTGTTAGTTAGAAATATCAAGAAATATTTAATTTCTATTAAAAAATGATTGTCCACCAATCTTAAATTAAAAATATGGGTGAATTTGAATTTATACTTATAATGTAAAAATCCACAAAGATCATTTAAAGAGAATTTTATCTCTTTTTCAAAAATCTTATATTAATAAGATCTTAGAATGGTTTAAAATGCACAATTGTCACCCAACAAATACTCCAACAGAAAAGATCTTAAATTATACAAATTAATTCATGAGAAAAAATAAAAAAATGTATAATTTCCCATTCTCGAATTCTATTGGAATCTTGATATATATAATAATTTACAATGCTTGGGTATAGCCTTTACAGTCAAATTAGTAAACACATATCAATCCAACCCATGTCTTACTTATTAAAAAATTGCAAAAAAGATTTTACATTACCTTAAAGGAATATCATTCTCTTACTTATAGAAGTGATGATCTATACTAGTTGGTTATACTGATGTTGAGTGGGCTGGTAATATGGAGGAACGAAAATCCACTTCAGGATGCATTTTTTTACTTAATGGAGAAGCTATTTAATGGGCTACGAAGAAATAAACTTGTGTTGTATTATCCACAATGGAATTAGAATTTATAGCTTCTATTAGTGAAATTCACGAAGGAGTTTGCTTGTATAGATTTTTACAACATTTGGAAGTTGTCATGATTTCTCCATGACTAGTGCCATTATTTTGCGACAATCAAGCTCCAATAGCTTACACAAAATATCTCAAATATTATAATAAAACCAAACACATTGATATCAAACATAATTTCATCATAGACATTGTTTAGAAAAAAGAAGTGAGTATGAAATACATCTCTACACATTAGATGGCTGATGATCTTTTGACGAAGCCAATACCAAAAGATGTGTATCTTTCTTACTTTAGGATGATGATATTATTTTCTAAGTGATTTTCTTTTATACATATTTATGCAAACTCTAAATATAAAACCCCAACTTTGGGTAAAGGTTTTACTGCTTGTTGCTTTGTCCAGTTTGGGCCAGCGTCGAGTCGGTCCGAGTTCAAGCCAGACCAGTTTTCAAACCATGAGTATGTAGCCTAAATGGTCATCTAAACTTGTTATAGAGGCTGTGTATGTTTGTAATATAAATGTAGCTTGTAGAACCAAGCAAGAGCTATTGGCATATAAGTGTAGTATACATTTTTTGTGTGTCTTAGCCCAGGGTTTTAAAGCTAGATCTAGGTCGTTGGAGCATTTAATATCCAATTAGGCTTTTAAGTGTATCTCTTTTACATTCATCTCAGGGATTTCTCACTACCACATTGCCTCTGTAGGCCAACTTTGATTTGAGTCTCAGATCTTCATCTTTTTGAGTTTTGAGTTTTGAGACCCACTTAGCATTTTTGCTTCGATTTTCGTCCATAAAGTCTTCGTTAGGCTTCAATTCGGTTTTGACTTTTAATGGTCTCGATCTGAGCTTGCGAGGGTATGAAGAAAGCGAGGATGTAGAGGAAGAGGATCGTGGTCGCCTTGGCCATGGCCGCACTTAGTTGGAAAATGATGAAGGTTGCCCGAGTCTTGACCCAATAATACACATAACAACACCCTAGCATCGGGTAGTCGGGTCCATGTCCATGAAAATAATGTTAGTTAATCTCATAAAAAATAGTAGATTCAACCAACCAAAATATTTATAAATTAAAAAAAAGAAGCTTGTCTTTGCTATATCCTTATTTTTAAATTAGGTAAATAGAAGAAATCGATTATGAAGAGACTTTCTTTCATGTTGATCAATTCACTTCAATTCGATTTTTTTTAGTTATCGTATCATATTTGGATTTAAAATTTTATCTAATAGAAGTTAAAATTGTATTTCTAAATGGTGAATTAAATAAAGAAATTTGTATACAACAACCTATAAGATTTATTGAGAAAAGTAAAGAGAACAAAGTATGTAAATTATAGCGTTCTATTTATTGTTTATAGCTGTCATTCACATAATAGAATTTGAGATTCTACAATACCATTATTTCATATCTTTTTACGGTCATTGAAGAAAATCATTTATGTAAACATTCAAATGCTTCATTTATAGTTCTCTCTGTTTACATCGATGATATTTTGTTAGTTGGAAATAATAAGGAATATCTAATTTCTATTAAAAGATAATTGTCCTCTAATTTTGAAATTAAGGATATATATGAAGCTAAATTTATACTTAATGCAAAACTCTAGAGAGATCATTTAAAGAGAATTTTATCTCTTTCTCAAGAATCTTATATGAATAAGATTTTGGAACAACTTGAAATGCATAATTGCCAGCCAACCGATACTCAAATAGCAAAAAGTAAAAATCTTAAATTATACAAATTAATTCTTAGGGAAAAATAGGAAATGTTTAGTATCTCGTACTCCAAAGTTATTGGAAGCTTGATATATGCAATAGTTTGCAAATGCTCGAACATACCCTTGGCTGTTGGATTACTAAATAGATATCAATCCAACCCATGTTTTACTCATTAGAAAACTGTGAAGAGGATTCAACATTACGTCAATGGAAGTACACATCATTCTCTCACTTATAGAAGTGATGATCTTCAACTAGTTAGCTATACTGATGTTAACTTGGTTGGTAACATGGAGGAACGAAAATCCACTTTGGGATACATTTTTTTATTTAATGGAGAAGCTATCTCATGGGCAAACAAGAAACAGACTGCTATTGCATTATCCATAATGGAAGCATAATTTACAGCTTTTATCAATGCAGTTCACGAAGGAGTTTGCTTGAGTAGATTTTTACAACATTTGAAAGTTGTCACAATTTCTCCACAACTAGTGCCATTATTTTGCGACAGGCTACAATGGCTAACACCATATATCTCAAATATCATAATAAAACCAAACATATTGACATCAAATATTATTTCATTAGATACATTGTTTAGAAAAATAAGTGAGTATGAAATGCTTCTCTACACATCAAATGGTTGATGATCCTTTGACGAAGCCAATACTAAAAGATGTGTATCTTTCCCACATTAGGATGATGAGATTATTTTCTAAGTGATTTTCTTTTATATATATTTATGAAGACTCTAAATGTAAAACCCAATTGTGGGTTAGGGTTTTATTGCTTGTTGCTTTGCCCATTTCAGGTTAGTCTTGACTTGGTTCGAGTTCGAGCCAGACAAGTTTTAAGACTATAAGTATGAGGCCGAGATGGTCATATAAACATGTTATGGAGGTTGAATTATACCACAACAAAACATGAGTTAGTAGTGTATACATAAGGTATTAAGATATTTCTTTCGTGTTAGCTCAAGATTTTTAAAGTTAGATCTAGGTTGTTGCAGTGTTTAGTATCGAATTACTGTTTTCAAGGTATCTCTTTTACATGCATCTCAAGGATTTCAAACTATAAAAAATGGGCCCAGTTTGATTTGAGTCTCAAATCTTCGTCCTATTGAGTTTAGGGGTTTCGAGACCCACTTATCATTCGTGCCTTGATTTCCATCAATAGAGTCTTCATTAGGCTTTGAGTCAATTTTGACTTTTGATGGTCTTGATTCAAGTTTTTCGTATATATATATAGGCCCATTACTATGCACTGCCATATTTTGGCAGCACATGCGTTGTGAGCCGTTGGATTTCGATCCAGTGGCTCACACGTATCCCCCACCCCACTACCCGCCACCCCGCGATCGACCCACCTGCCCGCCTGCTTGCCGGCGATTGACCCCCAGCCCGCTATGGACCACCGCCACCCCCCTGCCAA
>JAVDBV010085400.1:12996-57060 GCA_032619315.1 Piper longum | reverse complement strand
ATATATTATGTATTTGAAAAATCTAAATCCAAATCCAATGCAAAATTGTTTCAAATCAAATATAAATAAATCGAATTTATCGGATACTCAAACGGTAAATTGCTTATGAAGTAAGAGATAACCTACACTTCTTTAAAGGCGTAACTGATAGGCACATTAAAAATTTTAATCCAAACAAGATCACCTTAAAATAGAAATAATTTTTTTAATTATATATATATATTATTTATATGTTATTTATTTTCTTATCGAAGTATTTTCTACATATTAGGTATTAAGCAAGCAAAGAAGAGAGATTTCTATATCATTTTCAAGATTTTAGGATTGAAGATACGCTTAGTTGTAGTATAGCTTTTTCTCAAAAAAGGGAAGAAAGTTTATGATATGATCAAGTGGTGAGGAAATTAAGCTTAATTATCAAAAAGCAAAAAATTTTAAATTATCTAAAACACCCTCATTTATAAAAAAAATAAATAGGTTACCAGCCGCAACTCGAGGCGATCAACTCTAGCTACCCCACACTTGTAGCTACCAACAGTAGATCACCCCTTATAATTTTTTTTAGCTTTTAGGAGCAAATTTAGTATTTTATTTAAAATTTCCCTAATTTACTTTAATTTTCCCACTACCAGGTTTTCTGATAAAAAAAAGGCTTATCCCTTTGCTTTAAAAAAAAAATGATGTCATATATGTGACCAAGCACAAAAGTCAAAACTCTTAACTCATACCATTTTTTTTTTGTTAGAATCTCAATTCTTAATGTAATGCGAGGGAAACCGTGGAAGGTGGGTATTCCAAATAACACTTCTTTGGCAGGTGGGAATCTCAATTCCGTACCTAGGATTCCGATTCTCCCTTGTGAAAACGCCGAGCTCCCTCCGATCCTCGTCCATGGTGGCGCCGTCTACCCTCCCTTCCATGCCCCGGCAAGGTCCGCCGCCAGCATCTGTCTAGACGTTTTCTCTCGAAGCTCTTTGCAAACATCTGTCTTGACGATTTTGTTTGCGGGTTTGTGCTGTTGTAGGTAGTGGATATGGCGCTGCCGACGAGGGTTGGAGGTCTGCTGCCCTGTCTGGGTTTTACTATGTCACTACTAGCGGGGTCGCCGTTGCCACTGGAACTGCTGCCACGCACCCCTTAGGTTTCTTGCTTGTTCATTTTATCTTGAAAAGCTTAATTCTGTGTGTTAATTTCAGTTTTCTGTTGTGTTGCATTTGTTGTGCGTGCGAACTAGCTTATATGTAGGGCATCACCATGATAATTGATTCTATTGTCTCCTTCAACATCGTAAAGTCTGATGTGTGGATTAAGGGTAGATAAAAGCTTAATTTCATGTGTTGATTTCAATTTTTGTGTTGTACTTGTTGTGCATACGAACTACCTTACGTGGTTGGGTATCACCATTTACTGTAGAAAATTGATTGTATTGTGTTGTTCAACATGGCATCATCAGATGTATGGGTTAAGGGTAGATAAAACTGTCTGGCTCTGGTACCATGCGAAGCGGAAAATATTCTGTTTATATTGGTCTGCGAGCAGACATTTTGTTCATTTATAAGATATAGACAAGAAAAGTTCCCCATATCATGTTCTAAGCTGTAAGTAAAATAAAGGTTACATCAATAATCGGGTTTATGGAAAATATGGTTGAATGTCATTTGCTTGTTCTAGGGATATTGTGTACAATGGCACAATAAAATCCATGTTGTTGACCCCAACCCTGGGTAAGGTCAAAGGAGAAAAATAAGAAGATGTAATCTTCTTTTTCTAGGGATGTATTTGTAATTTTCGTTGTTTATTCTTGGACTATTTTAGGTATTATTTTATTATGGTTCGTTATTAGTTGCCTATAACTAAATGGCTATCTCTTTGTAGGTAGGCAAGACTTTGGTGAATTGATTACAGCTGTGTGCCCTTTCCCTTTTTTAGTTTAGATCGTTTTATCTTTTTGGTTTAGTTCATTATTTTTCTAAGAGTGGATGTTAATTAAGATCATCCCCTATTGCATTTAAGCATCAATTGGTGGAAATGTGACAAAGAACAGGGAGGTGACAGGATGAGGCCGCTGATTATCAACGGCTCCATGGATCTTATAGCAACAATGAGAAAGACTCCATCTTTTTTTAGGGCTGATGGAGAAGTGGGCAAAGGCTATGGAAGAAGCTTGGTTGAGGTGGGGGCTGGTAATAGAAGCCATTTTTTTCCCACGATCCAAGTAGCATTGCGAGTTTAGGGGATTGGCCATCGTGGATGGACAATGAAAGCATCTGGAGCAATTGATGTACAAATGTGAAAGGGACGAGTTAAATTAACCACTACTCCTAGAAAAATAAAATCCTAAATTAAAGTAAAAACTTAAATAAAGAAATGGCACACAACTAATAATCAATACATCTACTAAGTCTTATACATACAATGAGATCGCCTTATTTATAGGCAAACAAAAGAAAACCATAATCACTTATTCCCCATAATATCCAAACAATCAAATGTTAAAATCACATACAAATCCACACTATAAAAAATATATATAAAAAATCCGAAGAAAGAAATTCTACTAGATGGCCTGCATCAGTGCACATACAAAACTTGACAGTATGTGAAGATTGTAATATTTATGATCGACAATATTGTCACATGTAATTTCTTTCATTTCTGATTGATTATGGCATAAATGGACTTCGTAAATAATCAGAAAAGCTATGTTTTGTCTGAGTGTAGTGTAGATGTGTTGTCGACGATAAGTATTTTCGGAAAGTACAAAAAGAGGTGATTGTGGGAGCCACTTTCATTTATTGTTTGCTCTTAGACTCTTGGTGTAACAACCCGACCTAATTAGTGCAAATTTATAGGCTTAGTAATTTCTCCAAAAGTGGTTAATCAAATTAAAAATTGTAAATACTATCACTACTAATATATTAGATCTCACTGCAGTAAGTATCGAATATGGGTCTAATTTAAGGGATGTCATAATCAACCAACCTTAAGGAAATTTTGTTCTTAGAATTCTTACCATTGGCGTGTAGCTAAGAGTCCAACCCACGACTAGTCTAGGTCTAACCCTTGGTTCGTGGCTAACAGCCCAGCTTACGTCCAGTCCATCTCATCGTGTAATGTGGCCCCAAGTCAACTCTAATACTACTTGTAATGACCCGACCCAAATGTAAATTAATGAGCCTAGTAATTTTTTTAAAAGTGGTTAATTAAGTTAAAGATTGCAAACACCATCCCTACTAATATATTGAATCTTACCCTAATAGGTATTGAATGTGGGACTAATTCAGAGGATATCACACTTGGGATATAGGTTTATGCTACATGTGTGTATTTCTCTTGTTCACTAGATTTTAGGACTAGAGGTCTCAATGAGTCAATATGAAAGTATTACTGTGAAAAGTCATGCCGTAGGCATATGTGAAATTGACAAGGCACCAAAGACAACTATTTTTTCCCCACTTGTATTGTTTGTTGTTGTTGGTAATAATATCTAAAGATATACAATAGTTTTTGCACTTCCCTTCAAAATCTATATGTGCAAGGATATGATGAAATATCACACACTTTTAGGAAATAACAATTTCCAATGTAGGTTAATGATCACGATCATGCAAGAGCTTTTTAACAATTACTCCCAATGTACAAGAGACCTCCCCTTCCTTGCGAGTACAATGGACACATAAAATATCTCTTGTCTGTGAAAACTTGAACAAAATAAAGAAGGAAAGTGGAGGAATGGACCTATCAAAAGACAACATTTTGCTGTGTCATGAAGGCATTTATAGAGTAAAGCTTGTGAGTGAACATGGTTGTAAAGGTTTTGACCATTTATGATCGAGTTTAGTTTGGTGAAATGAATTTTATTTCCACTCAGATTTTACTTTGTCCTGTCTCACATTCAGAAAGCTAAACATCATATTGAACCATGTCTAAGGCATGATTATGATCGGCTTCATGTTCAAATTATGGATTAACAAGTGTGATGCCAATCTTAATTTAAAAAATGTTGGAAACACCTTTTCATCATATTTCACCGGCTTTCAAAAGATTTGAAATAAGAAATCAAGAAAACATAATATCTTGTGTAACTTTATTTCATAGATTGTCTTTCAAACTTGAAACTATAAGTTGAAGGTATGTAAGCGTAAAAGTTAATACCTTGCAGTTGTGACTAGCGTATTTTATTTCTGCTATTGCCCTCATGTACAAGTATTTTTCTCTTTGTTAAGTTGTTTCATCTGGCACATCATGCAATATCTTTATTAACCTTCATCGCAACTATTGCTCTTATACCAATAGAAATATTCATGGTCACAATGATCTTATAAGTTAAACCATCTAAAATTTACATGGTGCCAACACCAAAGGTCTAGGGGACCTTTTGGTTCGATTTCCGTTGGCAATATTTACCCAGAGAAATATTAATTTTAATCTACCCCATGTTGTATCCAATGGACTATTTGCCCCGTGTTCATTCACATGCTAAGCCTTACAAAGTTTGCATGTGAGGGGGAGTGTTGAAGTAAATATTTTAGTAGTTCACTTTTATAACAGCTTGAGCTTTTAAAATATAAGATAAGTGGTTAAGCCATCTAAACTTTAATAATAGTTAATGGAACAAGTTAATTATAATATTAATTAATGGAACAAGCAGTGGTGGAGGGTGAAATGTGACCGTTATAAAAAAGATGACGTATAATTTAAGTGTATGCATGACCTGCAATTGAAGGGGGTCAGCATCAATTATTTAGGATTAGGTAGATGATGATTGGAAACTCTATGAAGCTCTTAGTAGTGGTTGAAAACATCATTATTACACATGTAAGGTCTATTGTGGACTTCTCTTTGAAATACTTATAATTGTGGGACAATGATGCATGCAACTGAAATGTGTTTTTTTTTTTGTTTTTTCAATATGGAAATTTCTAGTCTCTCTATATCCTGTGCTTCTTCATCCTTTTTCTGCATTTTCTGTTTATTTGTGTGTTTGATCCTGTTAAAAAGGTTTTGATATTTCTTCTTCCCCACTTTCTTGCTTTCTATGCAGAGGTTAATTCCCTTTTAACATTTAACTGCAGATGTTCTTAAAGTCAGGCTTCAGATGCAACTGGTTGGCCAAAGAGGTCCCTTAACTGGACTGGTATGATTTTCAGGTTATTTTTTGTTATCATTTCTTGTCATTGAAAAATTTTTCCTTTGTAACTAAGGTTATTTTTTTCTTCTATTAATTCTACAGGGGAAACTATTTACAGAAATGGTGAAAACTGAAGGTCCTAGGTCACTTTACCTGGGATTAGCACCTGCTCTTACCAGAGCAGTTACATATGGTGGTCTTCGCTTGGGTTTATATGAACCTTCAAAATATGCTTGTGCGATGATGTTGGGATCTACCAACATATTTGTCAAATTTGCATCTGGAGTCTTTTCTGGCGCTGTTGCTACTCTAATTGCTAATCCAACAGAAGTTTTGAAGGTGAGCAGATTTTGTAGGCATTATGTTTAAAGTTCCTATTGACAGAGAACTTATCATACTGTGCACAATGATGTGGAGCCAATGGCCGAGCATAAGATGACTTATTACTTATATGAAAGTGCACCCTATGATTGTCTCTTACAGAACCTTTTTCTCGTATATTCTATTTGACAATTTCACTTGACAAGATTATTCAAGGAGCGACTACCAATTGATCCTCTAATGTTTGTTTCTTACTGAATTATAAGTTATATTCCTAGGGAAGCAAACAGTTTATAAATGAAAAGTTACAGATCAAATATACTATTTGTTCACATCAATTGGGACATATACACACCGTCTGTAGAAAGCACACCCTCGTGGTCCTAGAAAGAAAAGGGGAGTATTGAAAATATATTCATTGAGAAAGCAAGATTCCATTTCCCGATGCCATTCCCCTGGAAGGCTGCATGATGATGATGCTGTGTGCAATTACACTGGCATTATTTAGTGATTTGAGCTATTTATTTTGGCACATCTTTTACCAGAAATGCATAATCGTCTTAAGATTTTAACCACCACCTTGTAAAAGATTGTCTATTAACAATTCTTCTGTGATTCATGAACAACACTGAGCTGTTTTATTATGAGAACTCTTTTTGTGCTCCTGTTGCCTTTAGGTTCGGTTACAGATGAATACCAACTCGAAGAAGGGGACACTGAGAGAGCTCCACAATATTGTCCATGATGAAGGAATAGGAGCACTATGGAAGGGAGTAGGCCCTGCAATGACTAGAGCGGCAATTTTGACCGCAACTCAGCTTGCTACCTATGATGAATCCAAACAGGTGGGGCCTACTCCAAGTTAGCAATTACAAGTTTCTGTTAGTAAGTGTGATATGTTTTTTTCCTTATAAAATATTTTCGTCTTGTTTAGGCTTTGATAAAGTGGACACCACTTGAAGAAGGCTTATGCTTACATTTCATGTAATGTGGAAATCCTGGTACTTATTTTAATGTTGACGGACTTTGTTCGTCGAAGGCTTATATTAAATACTCTCGCTGTGCAACGTTGTTCATGTGATCAATTTGTGTTGCTATTATGAAAGAGTTTCACACTTTTTCAGCTCAAGCGCAATTGCAGGAACTGTAGGTACCCTTGTGACTACACCAATGGACATGGTCAAGACTCGTTTGATGTTACAGATTGAATCTGGAGGTGGTGGGATGTATAAGAATGCTTTTCACTGTGCTTATAAGGTTTGTGTGTCCTATCTCACACGAGAGGATAGCGCCTATAACTTGTAAACTGTAAAATTGATCTGCAAATTTATGTTTATTAGCGTGATCAATAAATAACCTGAGTATTCAAGAATGATTTGTATATTTATTATGTCCAAATTTTGGCTTGCTCATACCTTTTAATGCCTTGTTATTTATTTGATGTAGCTAATGTGATCTTCTGTTTTCTTTTTATCATCTACTTTCAGGTTGTACGCATGGAGGGGCCACTTGCACTTTACAAAGGGTTTGTTTTTTTTTTTTCCTTTTTCTGAATTTTACGTAGAAGCAATATATTTAGAATTTCATAATCTTTGCCAACATATAATTATGTAGGATTGTTGACAATGATTTTCACAAAATTCTTCATACGCTAGTTCATTTGTTGTATTTACGCCATTCATTAATTTTCTGATGACTTGTAAATATGTTTGTTTTTATAGGGGTTTTTCGAATTTTGCAAGGCTAGGTCCACATACAACCATTACATTTATTGTTTGCGAGAAACTGCGAAAACTTGCTGGAATGGAGGCTATATGAAGGCGGAAAAAGGGCATGTTTTTACCTTTGAGGGTGTCTGGAATTGATCATAGTATAAATTGTCTATCAAAGAATGACTCCAGTAGAAATTAAATCGGGGAAAAGCCTCATTCTTTTATACATATTGTACTAGAAGGCTACAAGCATCTGGTGACATTGTTCAATCAATGAATATTTGATATAAACATTGTTTTCTAGAAGGAAACCGTCGTCCACTGGTGCAAGTTTGGTGGACTATCGGCAACCAACCAATCAATCGACATTACAATGTGCCAAAGAGCATGTGTTTTGCTATCTAGAATAGTTTGAATCTTGCAATTGTTGAGCATTATGATGATGGCAAATCAGTGTAAGCTTCTTCTTTCTATAATTTCATGAATCGATAATGCTCATCCACAAGAAGGTTAGCAGGTGGAAGAAGTAAAAAGTATGCACAAAAGGTCTGCACAAAGCTTCCAAAACCTTCCAGGACGGAGGCTTAGAAAAGGTAATGTTTGTAAGCCACTCATATAAAAGTGAGTTGTGGGAAGCAACCTCTCGAACTTTTCTCGTATACTGTATGAATTGATGTTTACTTGTTCAATTTGCAGATTTTGCTTTTTCTGCAGTTGGAAACTTACATCAAACTTATGAAGAGACAATTTATGGGTCAAGCTCTGATGGTGATGGAACAACCATGGATGCTGCCTTTTGCCTTATTCTACTCCACAATACAATACTTTGCCCAATTCAACTAAACGAGCATGGGGTTCGTGGCCTGCCCAATATTGGAGACGTGCTAACTGTGTGTGAAGATTTAAGAATGCAAATAAAGAAGTGGCATGCTTGATAACGCAATGGGCTCATTTGGGTTCCCTTCTAGAAGAGAAAAGCACTGGAAGATGACGCATTCCTACCCTTTTTTGCCGACTAAAAATTATAGACATTAAGTGGTTGCACTTTGCACTTTGCACTTTGCATTTCTATGCCCTTATCCGAAAATCTGGTCGGCCCAGCTCATCTTCTCCGGCGTGTCCACCACCCGGTGCTTTTTCTTACTTTTGGATGCTCTTTACACTTTTGGGAGATTTTAGGACGACGCTTATGGAACACTTCTTCACATGGCCTTGGTTTCATGGAATTTTGGCTAGTGCGTTTGCATCCAATCTTATCCTAATTTCCTAAACCAAACATGTAGCTAGTGGCATCATTTCGAGTTTTATCTCTTCCACTGAATGAATTTTTGGGGGAGTTTTACTCGGCTCAACCTCGACTGATTTGTCTTCGAGTTAGGAATCTTCGGATTGCTGGAATTAATTCAAGTTTTAGTTACCAATATATTACCATTTTAGTATGAAATTTAATTTTAAGAACATGGTATCTCAATTTATCATAATCTTGCAAGTTGTATATTAAGTAATATATAAAATATACTCTTATCTTAAATTTTATTTTCTTCCTGAAAATTGTTATAATTTTTTAGCTCTTTTTTTTTCTGTTAATATATTTAAGGAAAGGACTCTAAATCTCCAAGACGATACATGTGGACGAGACACAAGCCAAGCCTCTTTAAGCTAAATTAAAGTCTAATTTCCAAATAGAATCTTATATACCGGGCCAAATCGAATTGAATCGAGTTATAGTTACAACCCTATATTAATTGATTTAACAAGTGTGCTTTTGTAAATTTAATGAGTTTTAATTAAAACCCTAGGCTGCTTTGTAAACCCTGTTTAATTAATCGAATTAATATGTTGTAAGCCTTTAAATCGGTCGTGTATTTGCTTTTGTAAACATTTTATTAAGTCAGCCAAATTAATAAAAATTTCCTCCATAACAGAAGATTTTGGCGGCAAGTAGCCCCTTTTTAATTAATCGATTATAATATTATAGACCTCTTTAAATCAACCATCAAATTATTTACCAATTATGTAGACGTTTTATAGGCCAGTCAAATCAAACCTAACTAGGCAAAAAAATGACCCTTTGAAATATTTTAATAATATATATTAATAACATATAAAGTTAAATTTTCAAAGATATGACTAATTATTATTTTAATTAAAAACAGTGAATATGTATCAAACTTAAATGAAAAATATCTATTTTTAGAATACAATGGCTGAATAAAAAAATATTGAAAATAATTTTAATTTTATGTTGAAAATAAGTAAATTATTTTTAACTAAGCAGGTATTATTAACGAGTAAAAAAATTGAGTAAAATTTTAATATTTAAATGGAATTTATCATTGTTTAGTTTTTATTCAAATAGCATTGCACCCTAGATTTTCTTAACAATAAATAAAAATAAATAAATGAGTATAAATCTTAAATTATATAAAAAATCTTATATTATGTGTGTGTTATTAAGTAATGAACTTTATTTTAAGTAATATAATTATAAATATGTCAGTAAAATTTAATAGTTTTCTTTGAATCCATGATTTTGGTAGAATTATATTTCAAAGTTTTCTTAACCATAAAGAGATATAACAAGAAACGTCTTAAACTTAATAAGTTTAATGGGTTTATAAAGCAATTGTGGGTCAGAAGCAACCACAACCCAAATAAGATCTAAACACGAAATACCTTTTTGTCCCAGTGTTAAATTGAATATCCTCAGTGGGGGACGATTTTGGTGCCAATAACCCGAAAAAATTCTTTTTTTTTTAATTGATAATCTCTCAAATTTTTTCAATTTTTTTACTATTTTCCCATTGGCGGGGGCTATGATGCGACAAAATCAACAATGGCAGCTCTGCACTTTCCATTCTTCCCCAAGTGGGGAAAATTGCCAAAGCAGGAAATTTTAAGAATGGATGGACTTCTCATTCATTTTTTATGCAATTTTATGAAAGGTTTTTGTTAAGAGCCAAAGTACCGAGTCTAAGATCAGAACACACACGTTGATCCTGATTTTAATATTGTTTCGCCAATGTTTCCGAGTAATTCCAACTCTCACCAAATAAGGAAGGAAAACAATCAACTTCCATCCTAAAGAAAAAAGAGGGATTTGATTTGACGACACAAACCATTCGATTTCAATCCACGCGCTGATAAAGAGCTTCTGGAACTCTTGACGGGGAAGGCCATGGGAGGGGATTTTCTTGTTTACTGCCCTTTGGGCGTACTTTTGACTTTTTCAAATGTCGGTCCTTTCATTGAATTATGCAAAAGTTAGGGAGAATAATAATAATAATTATAACTTATTAATAATAATAATAACTTATTAATTTGTTCATTGAAATAAATCATAAACAACCAAAAATAGCATATTGTCAAGAAAGTTAACAAGATTAAGCAAATCGTATATTTACTTATAAATAATCAAACGTATGGATTATTTTAATCTATATATAGGTCCCATCTGAATCTAAAAATCTAAATCTGAATATGAAGATTACATCTATTTTATTTAGTATCTGATCCTAATACACAAAACCAGTAAATGATTCGAATCATCCACAATCGGCTAAAATAATACAAATAATATAAATTTTAATATAATAATAATAATAATACTTTTTAAAAATATAATTTTATAACATATCACCTATTTAGATTAAATATGGGTCGGATCTGATTTGAATATTTGTTGATATATTATATATATGAAAAGTCCAACTCAACTTCCATCCAAAGTTATTTTGAATTATTGTATTCAAATTGGATTTGCATATATTAGATATCGAAACCTATCCTTAAGATTTAGACAAATGAATTTTAAAATAATTTGGCTCAAGCTATTCAAGCTAATACCGCAATTCTTTAATAAGGGAAATCAGGTTTCGCATCCAACCAATACCCCTGCTAATGACGCAATTTTTGTTATTTTATCGCCAATTAAAATGGATAAATTATGCAAACTACGGGCCACACCAATTCAAACATTTCAACCAATGTTATACTTAGTACATTCTTCCAATGTGCACGTAAAGGCCCACGTGTGATGTAGTATTAGAGCGTGAGCTTCTACATGCCACGTGATGTTGGTCAATACCTAAATACACACGACTGAGTTACAATGTGAGTAAAAAAATCCAGAGGTAGACGTCCGACGGATATTAAATATTATTTATAATGATTTAGTTTCTAAAGAAAAATTCATATTCAGAAAAAATTATAAAAAAATATTTTATTTTATATATGTATTGTATATTTTCTAATCCTTTTTTTACAATAAAAAAACCACATATCTTTCTCATAAAATAAAATAATCTTCCATTGACATGACCAGCACTCTCATTGTTGTCAATTAGTCTCAAGAACCACTGATTTTTCATATTTGACCAAATAAAATTTGTACCATCATAAAAATGTTTAATTTCTAAGACTAGCATTCCACAAATTTAATTATTTTATAATATTAATTTAATAATAAATTATATATATATATAAATTATAATAATTAAACTCGATCCCAAATATATATCACCCTCCTTACATACCACTCCACAAAACAAAGTACCCGCCCACCACCTTCAACGAAGGGCTGCTGCTCTGCTGCGGGTCGAACAGTTGAACAGCTCCCCCTGTTTTCTGCCAGTTCTTCAATCCTTCTAGAAATCCCAGTCCCTGCCGTCCAGCTTTCCCCCTCCACCTTGCTTTTATCAACATCACATCCACATATCACAAACCACAAACCACAGTCACCCCCCCACCTATCTCTTATGCGATACATATATATATGTGATTTATCTGTGCAATGTCGACGCCTAACTCTACCCATAATACACACACACACACATATAAGACTATTTGATCCCTTCTCTTCAACGAACAATAAACCAATTTACCCAACACACACAAGCTCAATCTCTTCACTTATATATATATATATATATATATATATATATATATATACATACATATATATATACATATACATACATATATATATATACATTGTATCTACGTTAGATGTTTGCATGGTTATGGTAAAACATAGGACATACGTCGATCATATATAATTACATGTATACTGAACGTGTTGGGAGGAGATCAGACCTTCACACTTAGATTCCTGGGTTTTGGTTGGGATTTAGATTCTGATTCTGGGTGTCGATCGGAGTTGTGAGGTGATGGCGTCTTGTCGGTTGTATGCCGAGTTTGAGGCGAGCGGCGACTCGGAATCGGCGGCGCCGGCGGAGGAAGGTGCCGGGTGGCTGGCGGGCCGCGGCGGCGAAGACGACGACGACGACGCGCTGTCGTGCAGCGGCGATTGGTGGGAGGGCAGGTTTGGGCCGTGCTGCGGTGGGAGCGTGGTGGAGGACGAGGGGATGGAGGTGGAGGAGGGTGGGGGGGGAGGTTGGTGCTTGCAGATTGGTGGGGAGGAGGGAGAGGTGGAAGAGGAAGAGGAAAAGGAGGAGGAGGAGGCGGAGGAGGACGGTGTTGTGGGTAGCGGCGAGAGGAGGAGGGATGGGGAGGAGCAGCAGAGGTTGGTGACCGAGGAGATGGAGGATCGGCTTTTCTGGGAGCGGTGCTTGGCCACCGGATATTGATTTCACCAAAGGAAAAAAAAGTTTCCACCTTTTTTTTTTTGTGATCCAATTGTTTATCGTTCTTGAATCTTTTGGTTTTTTTCAACATTTCGATGATGATGATCAATACGCATAAATTATCATAGATTGAATTTTGCTCTTTCTTTTGTTTGTGTTCTGATTTAGCAAGTGTAAAGTGCAGTGATGATGTTCAATATGTATAAATTATCATTCATAAGGTTGAAAGATTGATTATTTTTTTATGCTCTGATTTAGCAAGCGCAAAGTGTTCTTGAAATGCTGTGTTTTTCAACATTTCTCGATGATGAAGATCAATATGTATGAATAATCATTGATAGGATTGAAAGATTGGATTTTAATTTTTTTTAAATACTCTGATTTAGCAAGTGCAAACTTTTAGAATAACATAAATATCATTGATAAGATTGAAAGATTGGAAATTTTTGTTGTTCGTTTGATGTGGTTCCGGAGCCATGGGCGGATGGTGGGCAAGATTCTGCAATCACCATTGTTGACCTTGAAGCAGCTACAGCAGTTTCATGCTCAATTTGTGGTGAATGGTCGGTCATGGAAGCTCCACTTTCTGAATTCCATGCTGCTTGGCTATGCTAGATCTGCCCAACCCAATCAAGCTTTTGCATTTTATGTGGATCAGATGAGTGGTGTCCCTCCCAACAATTTCACCTTCCAATTCTTGCTCAAAGCTTGCTCGAAATCGAAGTCGATGGCCGGGTGTGTACAGGTTCAATCGGCCATGTTCAAGCATGGTTTTGGGGAGTACATGTTCGTTCAGAATGCGGTTCTCCATTGCTATGTGGTCTGTGGGGCATTGGAGGAGGCTCGGAAGGTGTTCGATGGTATGCCCCAACGAGATGTCGTCTCGTTTAATTCTATGATTCATGGACATGTTGAGTCTGGTGATATGGTTTCGGCTATGGAGCTCTTCTCCCAGGTGGATGTGCCCAATGTTGTTACTTGGACTGCCATGGTTGTGGGATTAGCAAGACAGGGGGATATGGATGAAGCAAGGAGGATTTTTTATCAAATGCCAGAGAAGGATTTGGTTTCATGGAATGCTGTCATATCCAGCAATGTGCAAAATCATCGACCCATCGAGGCCTTGCATCTCTTTCGCCAATTGCAACGAGAGAATTTCCTGCCTAATGCAATTACTATTGCTACTGTGTTATCAGCTTGTGCTAGTGTGGGAGCTTTGGATTCTGGGAAATGGGTGCATCTCTACATTAGCAAGAACAAATTTAGATTGGATCCTTTCCTTGGTTCTTCTCTTATTGATATGTATTCAAAATGTGGAGCACCTAATCTGGCTTTAGAGGTATTTAAGCAGTTGAAGGAGAGGAGTACATGTACATGGAATGCGCTGCTCAATGGGTTGGCCATGAATGGCCATGCCAAGCAAACTCTGGAGTGGTTTGGTAAAATGAGATTGGATAGGTGGGTAATACCAGATGCAGTTACATTTGTAGCAGTTCTCTTAGCTTGTAGTCATGGAGGGTTTGTAGAAGAAGGGAAACTGCATTTTTACTGCACCATGAAGGAGGATGGAGTTTCCCTGTTGGTAGAGCATTATGCTTGTATTGTTGATCTTCTTGGTAGGGCTGGACTAATCAGGGAAGCAGAGGAGATAATCAGGAGCATGAGTATTGAACCAGATATTGTTGTCTGGAGGGCACTGCTTGGTGGCTGTAAGCTTCATAAAAATGTCGAGGTTGCAGAGAGAGTAATCGGAAAAATGGAAGCAAGAAGCAGTGGAGACTATGTGCTTCTTTCAAACTTGTATGCTTCAGTAGGTCGATGGGAAGATGTGGAGAAAATAAGAAAAATGATGAGGGAGAACGGAACCAAAAAAGTGCCCGGATGCAGCTCAATTGTCATTGACAACACAATCCATGAGTTCGTCTCTGGAGATATGTCTCACCCTCTTTACAATGAGATCATAGGCAAGCTTGATGAGCTGGTTAAGAAGATGGTCGGTGATGGGTACTTAGCAGAAACTTCAATGGCATTGTATGATATTGATGAGGAAGAGAAAGAGCAATCTCTTGGTCACCACAGTGAAAAACTGGCAATTTGTCTTGGCCTTATCAGCACTCCTCCAGGATCAACCTTAAGAATTGTGAAAAATCTTCGGGTATGCAATGACTGTCACAATGTAACAAAATTCATGTCAAAGATCTGCAACAGGGAAATTGTTGTTCGAGACAGGGTCAGATTCCATCACTTCAAAGATGGTATCTGTTCTTGTAATGACTATTGGTAGCAGAGATTGCCAAAATGGACGTACAGATCAAAATTCTTTCATTGTTTCATCAACAGATCATTGCAAATGTTCCAACATACTAAGTTGGAAAGACTGCAGTTCACCAGCAATCACTTGCGAGCATCCCTGTAAGCAATCATATGACATTGAAGCCAGACCTCGTGTAAAAAAGTTTGGTCATCTTTACATGATGTATAATTCCATTTGCAGTTTTCTATTTCCAAAAATGAGTTGTGGGCATTGGCCCGAATCTAGGATCATGCAATTACTAATGATAAAGTTTTGATGGTTGGATGTCCTTAGCAGTACATGAGCATTGGATAACTGAAAGCTTCACAGAAAATTGTGGGATCTTGATGTTGCACTCAAATATGGCACATTGACTCTAGAAATGAGTATTTCAAGGATATGAGGTTGTAATAATAAGTTAATAACTACATTCTCATGATAAATCTGTTCTGAATTTTAGTCTGGAGAAAACTAAAGCAAAACTAATGAGGTTACTACATCCTTTTAAACTGCCAAAGTGTATTGCTAATGAGACAACCTAAATTCAGAGCTATGATGTGAATAACATAAATATGGCTTAGTCATTTATTTGCAGTGAATATTAAAAACAATGTGAACACAATGCTTCCTTCTATGATGTGTTATACCCATGTAGAGCTATGCAATGACGAGTTTTTGGCCATTTTTTAATCAGTTTTAAGGTTTGATGACCACCTTCCAACACTGATCACTGTTGTTGACGCAAGTTCTATGATACCCACATTAAACCTGGTCTCGGAAGTGCATATGATGATAATAAGAGGAAATCTAAGTTTTATTTTTTGCACAAACTCACCAAGCAAATAAATCATCGCCATTAAGTTGAACGTTGAAAATATGATGAGACACAGCTAAACAAAATAAATAAACTTATAAAAAGGATCAATTTTAGTATCGGCAAGTCACAAACTCAAGCTCGATTTCAAGATCGATATGCCCAAACCCACATCAGATCCCCATACAAATTTGCCAATCAGCAGCCAGTATGTTATCCTTATCCTTGCCTGAACAAAGTTTGATAAGCCTTGCATCCTTAATGCGGGAGAAAGCCAAGTTCAGATAGCATTCGAGAAAGACTCGATGAGTACCACATACCCTTCTGGAACATGACTTTGAGCAAACACACATTCAGCCAATGCAGACACATCACTCACATCTAAAAACCTGGCCAGAAAAAGCAGCAAGTGGAAGTCGGATATCCGCTTTACAAATGGAAGGTGCTTCATCCGATCCAGGTGGTTCTTCAAGTCCTTCATCGTCGCTGGATCATTCCTATTCTCGATGGGGAAACTGGTTGAAAGTAAACCCTGCATTTTTTTTTCACCGTGGGATCAATTGTTAGATAAATGCCCTGACAAGTTGAAGATAATGTTGGCAATTTACATCTTCCTAGACATTGTTTTTTCAACCAAATGCTAAAAAAAGTCAAATCATTCATATAGTGTTCTTCAATTCAACACACATGCTCAAAAGCATATTCTATTTACGATGTGAACTACATGAAAATTAGCTTTTGTATAAACAGTTTAATTTGCATTGCTGTAACGACTCCAAAATCAATAAAATCAAATAACAGTGAAAAGAACTAGCACCTAAGTAATAATCTAAAACCATCTGGGACTACAAATTCTAGTTTATTTATCACAGTTAAACATATTCCACAATAACTACAGCGAACATTTTCAGTTTTCTAGGGTAACAATAAAACACCTTTTCAATGATCAAATATTATGGTCCAGTCTAAGCATAATAAAAGATCATGACCTCATTCATCATTAGAAGGTGCCAATAAGCAAGAAACTACCAAGCCTTCTTTTTAAGCTTTAAAACATTAATCAAGCCAGCAGTCACATCTATCAAGTTCAATAGTGATAATCAAAACACAATTTCATTATCTTATTCCTACTTCAATTATCTAAGACCCGCAACATGCCTAACTTAGCTAATTGTCCATTGGCATGTAGGGAAATTAGTAGACTGTGAAAAGAGGATTTGAAGGGATACATTTTAACCAATCACTACAAGTCCGAAAAATGCATAACCAGAAATTCCTCCATTAGATATTTCAAGAAGCCGTGAGGACAAAACATTATATGCCCAAGCAGGAGTAAAAATTGACAAGCAACAGCAGGCTAGTTATAAATATAATGTAAAAGCATTAGACCACAAACACAATTCTCAAAAGAATGGATGTGGTAGAAAACAAATATTACCATCATGGATTCTCAGATAGAAATTCAAATAGGGAAAAAACACAAAGAAAATATAGATATTCTTGATCTTTTGACAGATTCATAAGGTAGCACCAAGGGGCTTGGAGAAGAAGTACGATGTACGCACAATATTTCTAATTTCCATTCACATGGACTCATTAGAAAGTTAAAAACCCAATCAGTGAAGAATGCTGTTCGAGATAATTTTGAACTGGCAAGCTTTAAAGTGCTGTATTTATAAATTTACATAATTTCAATCAACTTTATCTTCCAAATTAATCACATTTACAAAAGTCATCCGATTATAATTCATCACTGTCAACTGACCAAGTAAAAGATTTTTATATCAAACTAATTACTGACTAGAGTCCTATAAACTTGGAAGTGCTGACATAAATTGCCATCCGATTGTAGGAATATAAGGCCTGTACAATCCAGTATTTGGAACTAAAACATGTACTTAGCATGCCTTTCAAAACTGGCTTCCATACACACCAAGTAAAGACATTTTCATTACCTTATAACCAGTAAACCCATAAGTCATACACCACTGAAAGGCTTCCACCTAGCACTTCAGTTTCAAATAAGCTTCTAAGCTTAAGTTTAACCCATACCTAAATTTAAGTAAGATCTAACGTTAAGGGGTCAAGATCTAATTTGTAATGTTTTCTTTTTAGAACTACATTCTGAACATAAAAAATTACCAGTTACGGTCAGATGTATCTAATATAATCATGAGATGGCACACGACTAGAGAAAATCAAACTGAAGACAACAATTTAGTGAGGAAGAATGAAAGAAAAAAGAACATGGCACATACCAATGAACTTTATATCCGAACTAAATACAAATTATTGTTCTCTACATTTGCAAGTGCGGACAAAAATTGCAATATAACTGTGGAACAAAAGACTCACCCCATCCAGTGTACAAAGGATTTCAAAACTCGAGTACAATTGAATGTGTACCCAGTTAGCAACAAACACCAAACCCTAATCCCCCATACATCTCTGCAAGGCTTCCTTCTTGCGGCACAATTTGAATGAACTTCTAGGGTAAGCCATATCTAATGTTAACGAAACATCTAATGGTGAGATCACCAACTAATTAGTAATGTCCTTTCTACTACAATTTCACCAATACCTAAGATTAAGAAACAACAAATGGTAAGGTCACCATCTAATTCGTAAAGTCTTCTTCTTCTCCAATAACCAGCTACAGTCAGACTGATCAAATATCATGAAATAGAATACTGCAAAAGCAAACCCAAACATCTAATGACAAGGTCACCTACTCTTCTCCAGTTTCTTTTGAACATCAAGACTTATCAGCTACAGTTTAGACGTAGCTATTATCATTAAATAGCACACAACAAGAGCAAATCCAAACAAATAATGATAAGGTCACCATCAAATTGGGTAATGCCTTCTCTTCTCCCGTTTCTTTTAAAACAACAAGAATCGCCAGACGCATCTAATAGCACAAAATAGCACACAAGAAGAGGAAATCCTAACTAAAAAAGACAACTTTTTTTTTTTTGACAAAGAACGAAACAAACAAAAAAAGAAACAAAATTTGAACACATAAATAAATAGACAAATACCAGGTGATCCATGATTTTGACAACAACGAGGAAGAAATCGTTGTCGACCTCCCTGGTATCCTTCACCCCAACCACCACATCCTTCTTCAACTTCGACAACTTGGGATCCAAACCCTCCAACCCTTCCGTCTCAAACCACTCCTCCTTGAACAGCCGGACGCAGACGTCGCTCATCTGAAACGCCTCGAAGTGCACGTCGGCGCCGCCGTCCTCGTTCACCTCGAGCTTCACCACCGCCGTCACCCACTCCGCGAGCCCGCTCTCGGCGTGCAGGCCGGTGGCCTGGATCACCTCCAGGTTGGACAGCGTGCAGTCGTCCCGGCTCTGCCCCACGGCCTGCGTGAAGATGAAGCCGACCCGCCGCATCCCGAGCCCGGCGGCGATGGCGTCGACGAGCCTCTCCTCGTCGGGGTCGCGGAGGAGGAGGAGCGACGACTCCGTCCCCTGCTGCGGCGGCTCGTAGATGAAGTCGACGGTGACGCCGGCTTCGGAGACGGCGCCGTACAGGAATCCGCCGCGCTTGACGGCGAAGGCAAGGGCGTCGGCGACGAAGAGCTGGAAAACGTTGGCGGCGCCGCGGTCGAAGGAGACGGCGGCGCAGCGGGGCGCGTCCTGGCGGCCGACCCGGACCTGCTTGGCGATGAGGTCGTCCATGGTCATCTTGCGGCCGAAGGAGCCGGCGGGGGTGAGCGGGGGCGCGCCGGGGACGGAGCGGGGGCCGTCGTAGGCGAGGTAGACGATGGAGCCGTGGGAGAGGCCGAGGGCGGCGAGGGTGGCGGCAGGGTCGGCGGCCCGGCGGCGGAGGTCTTCTGGGGTCTGGGCGAGGAGCAGGTCCCGGTCGTTGGAGAGGGTTTGGGAGGCGACGGGGACGTTGAGGTGGGTCTCGATCAGGGTGGCGAGCTCGCCGACGGTGGTCGCGGGGCCGCCGACCACCGGAACCCGCTCGAGCCCGTCTCGGCTTCGGACTCTGATCATCATCGTCATCTTCTCCGTCGCCGGCGTCGTCGCCGCCGCCGGAGAATTGGTCCGGCTCGGAGAGGAGGGTTTGTTTGGTAAAGGTTGGGTAGTCGCGGGGAATATATGAAGTATGCTCTCCAAGTCGGCTTATTCACTTTCTTTCTTTGTACTTTTTTTTATTTCTTTAATAATATATACATATAGTATATATGTATATACAAGTATACGTATGTTGTTATTTATTTATACGTATTAATCCCATTTGATTCTATTGCTACTAAGTTAAATCATAAATTTATTAATATTATTTATTATTAAAAAACATTAGAGCATAATTTTATTCAAATTAGGAGTCTTAAGAAAATTGGTAAATTTTAATGCGATTATAATCATGTTCTTGCTTGAATCAGAATTAAAATTTGTTCCTTAATCATGCTACTCAATTTAAAATTTTTACATAGCTCATATTATTTATTTATTTATTTATTCCTATTTATTACTAAAAATTACTTATAATATGATTTAGTCTGAATTAAATTTTTTTAAAATAATTAATTCCATTTACTTGTTGAAATTTTACTTAAATTAATTTTTTTTACTTATTAATTCTACTCCATTAAATTTATTACTTATTTTCAGTATAAAATTAAAATTACCTTTGATTTTTTCATACAGCTATTGTCGTCTAAAAACATTTATTTTGTTAAAGTTAACCATATATTTCTTATTTTATTTAAAAATAGATTAATAATATTTTTAAAGTTAATTTTATATTTTAATACTTATTTTTATTATTAAGTTTCAAATATACTCCGTATATTCCTCAATTCCTTGACTAATTACTTTTTATCCTTAAAAATATTTATAGATTATCTTGTTCTCCTTAATGGAATTGAACTTAGTTAAAATTTATTATGGGATTTGGGCAGTTTATTTTGTGCTTCCGTTTTAACAAGAATTTGTTACATATCTTTTTTATTTTAAATTTATTAAAAATATATTATTAATTTTTTGTTTAATAATAGTGTTGATGATTGAGGAATCTAACGACGTAACTATAACAAATATAAGTATAAATTGAATATCTTTTTGCTCTTTTTTAATGGACTTTACAAGGGAATACACAATAACATATAATTTATTTATATAAATATATGAAATTCAAAATTTTTAATTTGGTGTTTTCATGTGTCCTCTATATATTTTATAATATTATTTTTATTTTTTATTCACAAAAATAAATGGTGTGACACATGTCCTCTACATATTTTACAATATTTGATGTTATTTCTTACTCACAAAATAAATGGTGTGACACATGTCCTTTATATATTTTACAATATTTGATGTTATTTCTTACTCACAAAATATTAATTTATTATTGAAGTCTATTTAATTGGGATGTCCTGTGTCCTTTAACTATTTTCTAGTTTATTTTTCATTATTCCTCACTCATAAAGCAAATTTATTATTCTTTAAATTAGAAATAAAAAATCCAAGTCATCTATACCATATCCTAAAAGTGCTAACAGCTCAATCAAGCTCGAATTCGATTGATGTTGAACTTGATTTCATCCTAGTCGAGTTTCAACACGAATCTAGCAAACAAGAGCACATTCACCCCCTTAATCGTCTCGTAGCAAAGCTCGATAATTTAAATTAGATACAAGACTTTAAATATTTCTTACATAGTCATTGATATAAAATATAAAAAATTAATAAAATAATTATATTATAATGATAGTCTCACATAATAATATAATGATTTTGTTTTCGAACAAATTATTTGGTATATAATTGAATCGGAATTAATATATTTAAACCTTTATAATTTTTTCATCTCAAGTTATATGGGAAAAATTTATATATAAATAATGCTCAACCTTTTTCAAGTATGACTCGAACTCAAATTGGCATGAAACATTTTGAATTTGATTCAAACACAAAGTAAATAAATGAAAAGTTAACATAGTTAAACCCTACTGACTCAATAAATACTCCTAACCAATCCTATTTTAAATTTAAAAATTATTAAGTAAAATTTTAAAATGAACAATTGATAAATATCAATTAATTTTCAAATAATAATAAGTTAAGTTTTTCAAACATAATATATAAAATAAATAAATATCTAATTTATAATACCAATTAAATATTGTCAACTCTGTTGACATTGAACTTGACCTTTGAACGACTATAACTATGCCCTAAACCAAGCTGAGCCTTTTCAAGATCGGCTGGCTACAAGAATTAAGAACATAGGTTGGTTACTCAGACAAACAAAAGCTAAAACAATAAAGCTAAACCTTAAGTTCCTTAATAAACCGATCAAAATGGAGGCGCACACCACGAAGCAGCTCAAGTACAAACTCATTGCTCTGGCAAGGAATTTTGGTAGTCTCAAATATCTGGGACTCAATTTTCGGCTCTGCTAACCCTAAGCTGAACTTTGCCTTCTTTCCTTCCTTAACTTTTGGAAGATTGAGCTCCAAGAAGTTCCTCAACTCATCAGTCAAAAACCCTGCAATCAAACATTAATTTTTCAGATAATAGTTACATTGATATCATTCTAAGCCAATCAATTTCTTATACACCAAAAAGCATTTTCTACCAAAATACTCACATTACCGACCACATAAAATGAATGACACCCCATCAAGCAAACAGAAACATAAGACAATAGATAATATATAATAGAACCTCCTAATATTCACTTGCAAGTAAATGCAACAAACTAAGATCAATAAGATCAACCATGCTAAGAGAGATTACTACAAAGCATGCTGTCAAGAAAGGCTCCAAAATAATTCCTCCACTTAAACAAGCTGACACTCTAATGCAAATGACAACTGTTTCAGTAACAGTTTCACATAAGCCACACACAAAAAAAACATTTTGATTTTTAATGTGGAGATTGAAAAAAGTCGACCTTCGGAAACGGTGTTGCACTGGTTGAGGGCGGAGGAGAAGGGCTGGGAAGTGACGAGCTTGACGACCTTGCCAAAGGGGGAGAGGTCGAACACGGACTTGTGGACGGTGTCGGTGTTCTCGCAGATCTCGTCGACGCCGTAGGCGAGGAAGAGGGAGTAGCCGTTGGCCGACTCGAAGAGGAGGTAAAGCGCCATGGGAGCATGTACGTAAACAAGCCAAACTTGACCTAACAAAAGAAGTAAACCTGAGGTATCGCAAAAGACAAGGATGGGAAACAAAACTGAATGTACTGGATTTTTAGTACGTACAACCATCAAACCAGAGACCAAAGCGGGGCTCAACGAAACAGAAAGTATCATGGTATGTTGTCCTTCCCTGTAATGGAACTTGAATGCTCGAGCAAGAACTAGCATTCAAGTCGATCTCTTACGACCAGCGCGGTTGTTTGTCTTTCATTTTCTTCTTCCAAACCAAGTCCTTCTGCTCACAAGCTTTTACGTTCATTCGGCTTGAACTTGTGCTCGTTAAATTTGTGCTTGAAAAAATATTTGGCTCTAAATGGATAGTTCGTTGAACAATGAATAAAGCTTAGGCCAAGAAGTGTTCGGCTTAGCTTAACTCAAAACTCGAACTCGATGTGTTCAAACTCGATAAAATACTCAGCTCGTCAATACTATTAAGGTCACATTGAACTTCTATAGTGTTGGAAAGAAATTTTTGATTTTATATAAGTCGAGCACGAGCCAAACACAAATATTCACTCGGCTTAAAAATATAGCAAACCAAACACGAGTCAAACCTAAACACTATAAATTTTAGATAAACTCGACTTTGACATATAATACATCAAAATTCGTCAAGTATTTGAATAAGCTCAAATATGCTCGTCAAAATCTAACCGAATTTAAAAAATACCTCTACTCGGCTCGGCTTAGTTCAACTTGACTTGTTTACCCCTACATGGGAGCTCCGAGGTGGAGATGGAGGGAGGGACGAAGATGGGCTGCTAGGGCTTTCTTGGGGACGCCTTGGCCACGTTACCATCCATAGGGTTTTAGGTTCTTAGGTTGTTTCCACTTTCCAACTTGGAAGAATTAAATGAGAGGATTGTGGTTGGGCCCATCAACCCCTTGGGCTTCATGACGGCTGGTACCCACGAAATAGACCAAATCATAATACTAAGTTTGGTACACATGAGACTGGCAGCCAGTCGTCGGCCAATTTACTATTTTATCTATTATTTTGGATTAAATTAAAATAAAGTAATTAAATATTTTTTAATAAATTTAATTGCACCATTTTTATTTTAAAATAACAATGATAGATGTAAAATTTATGACTAAAGTTAGAGTTTTACGTTAGCAAACCAGTTCGTTGAGTCATCTCTTTAAGGTAAGACACTTCGAGTCGAATGAGTTTTATAACTCGTATGCTAAATCGATGCCAACCATGTGTTATAGACGATGAGGATCAACTGTACTTAAGTATATGATAATAATGTCGAAAAAATGATAAAAAATAAATTATCAGAACATATTATAGTATAAAATTATTTTTAAGCCGAATAACAAATTAGGACATGTTATATAATAGTTTAGGTAGGTCATTAGATATAGAATATGTCATTTTGATATTATAAAATGTACTATATTTTATGATATTTTTAAATATTTTTTAAAATTTATTTTAAATTAATTAATATCTTTTACTCAAATCAAAGCTTAGTTAATTTTTATTCATGAGATTACCAAACAAAACTCTCACCGTGACGCCTCCTCTAGCCTCCGCACGGCCGCCTACAAAATAGCCAAAGCTTGCTGAGTTGCTCCCCCCACCATCTTGACTACCACCCACCCTCCACGACTCCCTTGTGCCACACCATGCCCTCGTGCAGTGATTGTTGACTTCGTTCGACTGTTGTGGCTCCCCTTCGACCACAAGTGCCTTTCCTCTTCTCTCTACGCCGCCGTTGAGGCCGGCGAAAGGCCAATCGGACAAAGCCGACTGACTTTGAACGATTTAATAGATAAATAAGAGATGTAGAGGGGTTTGTTAAAACGATTTTGGACCATTATTTTTGCAAAAAATATATTATGTTGTTACTATTCGGAGCTTGAAAGTTGAAATCATAGTTATTTTGTAGCTTCTAATCACGGTCATTTAGTGGAGGGTTAAACAAAACTTTTCAAAGAATCCTTCGTTAGTGGTATAAATGACCGATTTTTTCAATTTTTTCGTGGTTGGAGCAAGTCAGTGAGATTGAGACCGTCTGATTTAATTTGTTTTCAATAGTCATCAGATAATCATATTTGCGGAAACTCGTAATTTTTGAGTAATAATGATGAGACTCAACAAATTAATAAAATTAGGGCCTTTGTTCCAAATATGGTAGTGAAGGAAATGTCAAGGTTGCCCTCCTAAAGAAATGTCCTTTCAATTATACCCTCATCATTTATTTCCTTCCGCCGCCGCTCCGCCGCCGGCATCTGATTGCCAACGCCGTCCTGAGACCACCGCCGTCTGGGCTCTTCCTTTACCTTTCTTCCCCCTTGTCTTCGCCAGCGACCTTACTCCCTCCCTCTGCTGCCGCAGGTGGGCCGTCTGAGCGTCGCTGTTGAAGGTTCCCCCTTCCCTCCCTCCCTCCCTCCCCTCCCTCTCCTTGTTATTGACCTTACATGGTTCTATTTTCCTTCTTGTTTAGCTCAATGCAAACTTTTAATTATTGAAGCTCCCAACCTCTCTTCATCTCTTGAATTTGGTTCCACAGTGATGCTTGTTTATTGCTATGTTAATTGCTTGCTTTTTTTTTTTTTTTTTTGCTTTGTTGATTTGGGGAGATTAACTTTTTGTTAAATGAACAAGAACAAGGGTTTATTTTTTTTATTTCGCTTTACTTTGAGAAAATTTTATGATTCGTTTCTTTTGAGGGATGCTATGGTTCTTTCTTACATTGATGACGTGACAAATTAACTGGCAGAAGTAAGTCAAGAGAGGTTGCAGAAACATGATGGGGAGGAGGGGGAAGGGAGGCTTGGGTAGGTGCTTAGAGGGAAGGAGGAAGGAGGGCTTGGAAGGTCATCAAATTGGAAGGAGCGGAGAAGAGAAGATTAAGATTAGGCTTGTAGCCTAGCTAAATAATTTTTTTTAAAAATTTTTGGTCCATATTTCGTGATCTATCTGCCAGGCATAATTTGGGTTTCCCCCCCAAAATTGATGATTTTAACTTCTTCTTTTTTTGTGATAAATAAAGTACAGATAAGTGGGTTGGTTTTTGTATGTTTGGTATGGAGTTCCGATTTCCCCAAATTTTGGATCATGGGAAGTTGTCAACGTGGGTACTTATTGAATTGCACATGTAGAATACATATACAAAATTTAAGAAAAAAAAAACAATGCTTGTTGGTTGAAGGGAATTATTGTCAAAAGGGAGATGAGGGGGGAAGAGAAGATGAAGTGGGGAGTGTTTCAAGGTGCTCCCCGTGTGAGCCTCGCATCAGGATTGAGATTGATTAGTCATTTTAAGATAAATCTTATAATATGTGGTATTATTAGAGCCAACCATTTCTCCACTTACTGACTTCGGGATGTAGCAACCTAGGAGAGTGTTACTTAGGAAAGGGCATCAAGGGCCTGGGGAAAGCCCAGCCCCAGGCCAGGAGTGATAAGTGCCTAGTGTGGGAGCCACATAGTGTGGGCACCGAGGACGGTGAGGCGAAGTGTGGTGGAATATTACAGGCCTACGGTATGGGACATGGGTTTGTGGTATTCTCGGTCCTAGTACCACGTCAGGGTTGAGATTGGCTAATCACTTAGAGATGTACCCAAAGCTCATAACATGAAGCTTGGCTGAAAAACGGGGTTCTTTTTTTCGTATTTTATAGTATACCTGCTAGACATAATTTTGGGGGAAGAAGATGTTGTTGTCACGTTGTTTTTACTTGTTCTCTGTTTTGAAGGCATTCTTAGTTATCTTAATGTTTAATTCATGTTTCTGGTCACTTGAAACTATGTTGTTTACTTTTCAAATGGAATATGATATATGGCAAAACTCAAGGTGAGCTAGGAGAATGATTTTATGTAGGATTAAACTTAATTGAAAGTTGTTGCCTTTGTTTGGATTATGGAGTGTGATAAGCATTAAGGATTGATCAATTAACCATTTTCTTGCTCCATTTTATTCATGCCACACAAGTAAATGAATTTCCTTTTCCTACCTACCAAGTGCATGCATCAAAATATATTATCTTTCCCTCCCAAGTAAACACAACTAAAATTCATTAGAAAAGTCATTTCTTCTTTTAATTTTTTTAGTCTTTCCGTGAGATGATTTTCTTTTATATCCTATCTAATTTGAGGTGAACTTTCTTTTTAACTTTTATATATTTATTTATTTTTTCTTTTTTTTGCAGTGTTACAGCTATTTCCCAATACAAGGAAGACTTAAATAATTAATGCAAAAAATTTGATATATTTTTTGCTGGTTTGAAAGTTCGATTTTGGAAAATCGCATTTTGGTTCTGCTTTCAAACCTCTAAATGGGAAAGCCCAGTGGAAAGAAGAAAAACGTGGGAGGAAAGGCCAGCGAGCCGAATGCTAAAAAGAACAAGAACCAAGAGACACATTCGAAGGCTTTTGATGAAGATACTGCAATATTTATAAGCATGTCACAGGAACTGAAAGAAGAGGGTAACAAGTTGTTTCAAAAGAGAGATCATGAAGGGGCGATGTTAAAGTATGAGAAGGCCCTTAAACTGCTTCCAAAGAATCATATAGACGTAGCCTACCTTCGGAGCAATTTGGCTGCCTGTTTCATGCAGATGGGTCCTGGTGAGTATGACAAAGCAATACATGAGTGCAATCTGGCTTTGGAAGTGTCTCCCAAGTATAGCAAAGCTCTTTTAAAAAGGGCTCGGTGCTATGAAGCCCTGAATCGGATGGAATTGGCCTTTAGGGATGCTAGTACTGTCTTGAGCTCTGAACCTAATAACATTATGGCGCTAGAGATTGTAGACAGGGTCAAAAAGGCATTGGAGGATAAGGGCATCCATGTAGATGAGGAGCAGATCCTTACAGCTTCAGAGTATGTGGAACCAGAAAAGCTTGCTCACCATTTTAAACCTAGGAAAATGAAGGCGAAAAAGAATAAGGGCAACAGTAGTATTGCTAGTAGCAATCCTGAAGATAAAGCCATTATTCAAGAGAAGCCATCTGTTAAAGTGGAACCACCTAGGTTTGTGAAGATTGTATATGGAGAAGATATTAGATCAGCCCAAGCTCCAGCAAATTGCACTATCCTACAGATAAGAGAAATTATTAGGAATCGCTTTCCTGGCCTTGAAGCACTTTTGATTAAATATAAGGATAAAGAGGGAGACTTGGTTACCATCACTACCACAGAAGAGCTAAGGTTTGCAGAATCTTTGGCTGACCCCCAAAGCTCACTGAGGTTGCATGTTGTAGAAGTTAACCCTGATCAAGACCCATTGTTTGAAATGGCTCGTAAACTGGAGATGGAGAAAGATAATTCAATTGAAAATGGGCAGCCGAAGAAAAAGCTAGTATATCAACCTACTTGTATGGAGGACTGGACTATCCATTTTGCTCTACTATTCAAGAATCATGTGGGTTTTAGTTCAGATGCATACTTGGATCTTCACGAGCTTGGAATGAAAATTTATGGTGAAGCCATTGAGGATGTTGTAACTGGTGAGGAAGCACAAGGACTCTTAGCCATTGCCGCACATAAGTTCCAGGAAATGACTGCTCTGGCCTTATTTAACTGGGGAAACGTTCACATGTCCAGGGCAAGGAAGAAAATTTCTTTTCCTGAAGAACCATCTAGAGATATGATAGTGGAGCATGTAAAAGAAGCCTATGAGTGGTCCAAAAAGGAATATGAAAAGGCAGGGGAGAGGTACAATGAAGCTGTAAAATTAAAACCTGATTTTTATGAAGGCCTGGTTGCCCTTGGGCAGCAACAATTTGAGCTAGCCAAGCTTTCTTGGTACTATGCCATTGGTACCAATGTGGATTTGGAAACCTGGCCTCGTAATGAAGTTATTGATCTTTATGATCGTGCTGAAGCTAACATTGCAAGAGGTGCAGAAATGTGGGAGGAAATCCAGGGGCGTCAACTGGTGGAGCTTATTAAACCTGAAATTGAAAAGTCGAAGTCACTATTGCAGAAGATAGGGCTTGATGAAATTATTAAGGATATGTCTGCAGATGAGGTTGCAGATCAGGCCTCTACTATGAGATCACAACTCAACCTTTTGTGGGGAAGTCTGCTATATGAAAGATCGATTTTAGAATTTAAATTAGGCTTTGAATATTGGGAAGATTGCTTGGCAGCCGCCATTGAAAAATTTGAAGAAGCGGGAGCTTCTCCAGTTGACATTGCAGTCATGAGAAAGAGTCATTGCTCCAATGCTACTGCTCAAGAAGGTAAAGTAGGAATGCCTATATTTAAAAAAGCGATCAGAGTTTGTTATTTTTTCTAAAGAAAAAGAATTGTCATAAGCTTGGCTGTGCTTTGCTGCTTAAAAATTCCATTGATTAGAATTTACTCGTCTAGATTGGCAATTACACTAGGACACAGTTTGTTCAAGTTTGAATCTTTGTGTTTGATTGCGTGAAAGAGCTTACATTTACTAATATTGTGAAGTATTTATCTAGATCCAAGAGTTATTTTATCACTTAATGTTTTCTTGTCAAATAGATCAACCAAAATGCATATATTTATTGTTACAGTAGTGAATATTTCTGCATTGTAAAACATTTTTTAGGTTTTCTCTTTGTCATTCATCATATTTATTATTTTAATAATTGATCAAAAATTTTTTTGTGACAACTCAAACTCTTTCACTATCTCTGATATCAATTTCATCAAGTCATAGAAAGTTTAGAACGGCGCTTCTACATTTTATTGCTATGAACTGAGTGACCAATGTGAGGAACATCTTTGAATTCATCAAACTTTTTTCTTTTTTGTAGAAATAAGATTGCTAAACTATGTTTGGTGTGGGTTTAACTCGATGAAATGATCAGTTGCTTATGTTGCATTTCGCTTTATTGTAGGATTGGTGTTCAAAATTGATGAAATTGTTCAGGCGTGGAATGAAATGTATGATGCAAAAAGGTGGCTTAGTGGTTTCTCGTCTTTCCGCCTAGAACCTCTTCTTCGTCGGCGGCCACCAAAATTGCACCATATATTTGAGGCCTTGTGATTATTTTGTTAGTAATAAAGCTTGGATTTGATTTTTCAACTGTTGGTCAGTGTTAGCTGAGTTGCAGCCAGGTGCGCAGAACAAGTGTTGCATTTACAAGGTAGGTTCTGACATCTTAAAATTATGTGATCCTTGTGTTTAAAATAATGAAAAGTTGTCTTTCAATCTGATACATGCTTCATGTTTACGGTTGAAAACATTTTACTGCTTCTATGCAGCATATTTTCTGGTGCTGGACTTAATTTGTTGTTGTTTTGAGCAGATTATTACTCTCCGGTGATCTAATTATTGGACGTGTTGTGTGGTACTTAAAGACAAGCAAAGTAGAAACTATTTGTCATGTTTTACCTAATGATGCTGTGTTCAAGTGGAGGAGTTGGTTATAGGAAGTCAATTCTTTGAGCAGGGACAACTATCACAATCTAGGCTGTTCATTTCTGTGCCTGTGGTTATTGTTTTTCCTTACACCTGCCATTTTTTATGATTGATTAAATAATTGAAAATTTGTATTTGTTGTCAGAATAATATATATGTGCTTTGTAAAACTGTTGTTTTGGCTTTTTAGAATGTGGATTGTTTGTGGAAATGAATCTTTTTTTTGGTTTTTTGTTCTATTTTGTTGCGTGGTTAATGACGATTTGCGCTGGTGAATTGTGACAATTGTAAATATCATTTATTTATCATCTTATGCGATATGAAGAACTTCGTGGGGTGCATTTTTTGTCCCAGTTGCTTCTTGTTTTGCTTTAACATTGAGTGTTGAATCTATCAATGCAAAATGTGGTTCAAAAGCTAATTCCTTTATCAATATCTATCTTGATCTTGGATATGTACCAGATTCATAGAGATGACAATCAAAACAGAGCAACTTTTTTCTTCAATTAATGTGAAATTTTATTTGAGTAGGTACAGGAACAAGTCACTTTTAACTCTAACATATAAATAATGAGAATTAAGTAGGCTTAAGAAGTAAGGAAAAAGTCGCTTTTATTTTTTTAACACTTAATAATTTGAGTTGTGTAGAGTACACTATACTTTAACTAGTATGAAAAATTCGTGTAGAATTGTCTTCTATTTACCTTGAATAAGTGAAAAAGTTGATTCAACTAATTGCTAATAATATGTAAGAATTTTAATATGAGTAGAAAAAATGATTTGAATTTATTGGTATTGACCATGGTTTCATTGCCCCCCTTCCCTCCTTCCGAGGCTCAACCCTAGGTACTAACTTCTTGTTAATGAACCTTGTCTCCTACTCTGGACTCTTTTAAAACTGGACATTTTTACATTAAATGTACATAAGGAAGATTGAAAATCCTCATACTACTTCCCTTTTCCCCTCTGTTATGGATCGCTCTTTTTGGAAGTGGTGGTGGAAACTCCCTTGTCACCCCAGACTTCTCCTTTTTGGCCGGCATATCTTCCATAAGCCTCCCAACGGCCAATAACCTCAGCAGTCGTAACATTGCTACCTGTGATCTCTGCCCAGTATGCTCTAAACGTGAGACCTGCTTACACCTTCTCCTCCAGTACCCTCCTTCACCAGCTTCTAGGGTTCCAGTCTCACCACCTCCATCCTCCCCACCCTAGGATCTGTTTGGCAAACTAGAAATAACTCCCTCGTCGGGTCTGGTCCGCCGCCATCTTCGGTGCTAACTCATCAACATCGTATCAGCCCTTGCCAATCACTTCAGACCACCAGGTCCTCCTGTCACTTCCCATGCTGTTACGCACACACTATTCCTTCTCATCGACCTTTTTCTGGCTTCAAAAATGATCATTGACGGTTCCTTCTCCCACCGCTCCGGAGCTGCATCCTGGGCCTTCATTATAACTGATACAAATAGTAACACTAATTGCTGAAATGCCGGGAAAAATGAAGATGGGAGAAATGCCCAATTCGCCGAGCCGTTTGCCATATTCTATGGTCTATCTACTGCATCCTCCTCCTACTCGCTGACTGTCGTTTTGTTGTTACTGATATCATGGAAGATGATACTTCCATACTTTTGGAAAATATGTCGCTCTTTTTAGCTGTTACAAATCTTATTCTTAATGAGCCTGTAATATTAACTTAGGCGGCTAGATCTATAGTTGATCCAGCTCATCGACTGTGTACGATCGCTGTGTAGTAATGCATCGTTTCCCCTTTTTCACAAAAAAAACTCGAAAAATGATTAGATTGATTCTACAAGACAGACTTATATAATTCATCTTGTATAATAATTCATGTGAAAAGACAAATAGCTGGCAGGGAAAGTTTCACATCGGCCACGGTCATATGTATTCGTTGGCATTTGATTTCATGGTTGGATCTCATACGTGGTTGGTCATAGGCTGCGACACTGTCCCTGTTCTTGTTACATAGTGGTTAGAATATTGACTTCTCAGCCCCCTTACTTTTCAATAAAAAAATTTCCAATGCTGTAAATATTCCTTTATATATGATTTATTAGCTTTTTATCTGAAGAAATTTATTCTTACCTTATCTCTTTTGCCTCAATATATATATATAGTATAAAAACGAAATTATTCCTAATTTATAGGCAAATTTATTTCTTTTTTTCAAGGGAAAAATATTTAATTGACCATGGGTTATATAACAGTTGGTGGGTAGCTTAACTTACAGTGAACGTCATATTATAGAAGTTGTTGCCCTTAGAGTCAATATCAAGGTTGTTACGTATCAACACCCGGGTGAACTTCTATCAAATAATCCTCCTTTCAATAGCATAATTACTAAACATACCCTTCTATTTTATCGGGGGTTAGAGAGTAATTGTGATCGAGTTATTGTGATCGAGTTTAATCGACTTGTTTTAAATTGTTTTACAAAAAATGACCACCGAAAGAAATAATTACAGTTTTTGATGATCTATAAATGAAAAAAGCATATTTATAATTTAGTTAATTCTTATTAGCTAATGAGTTATATATAACAATTGACGAAGATAATTTGGGTATAAAAATTTTTATTTATACAAATTTTAAATAAAAGGTAATACTTTTTATGTGTAAATTATGTATTAATTGAGTATGACGTAAATTATTTAAAAGAACATTAGCATTATCTCCCCTAAATAACTTATAAGTCTTAACTCTATCTTATCATCTTAACTCATATATATTCTTTGTTGTAGTAAATAACTTTTTTATTGTTTAGAGTCGAAATTACTATATTTGATGGATTTTAATTATTTATTAAAATTGTATTTTTCAAGCTTCGCTAATTAGGGTGATTTAAATTAATAAAAAGTCTGATACAATAAATTAATGAATTTGGTGTAATACGTTCGCCGCCCCCCCAAACTTGTAAATACCTTCGGACATCCCTTTCCACCAATACCCTTCTTATCGTCGGCCGCCCAAAACAATAGCTGACGCCGCGGCCCTCCTATCGTCGTCATCGCCGACTCCCAACTGAGCTCCGCCGCCGCCGCCGACGATCGCCGGCTGGGGTTACTCCGATGGAGCTCCCGCCGCCGGAGCTGCCTCTGTCCGACGACCTGTCCTCCACCTTCCTCTCCGATTGGGGAAGCCTCCTCGATTTCGACCTCGACGTCCTCACCTGCGACGCCGGAGTCGACGGCGCTGCCGATAACCCGCAGGCGGCGTCGCCCTTGCCGGGTGACGGGGGGAAGGTGCGCAAGCGGGATCCGCGGCTGGTGTGCGACAACTACCTGGCCGGGCGGGTTCCCTGCGCTTGCCCGGAGATGGAGGAGGAGGCGGCCGCGGGGGCGAAGCGGGCGAGGGTGGCGGCTGGCGGGCTGTGCCAGGTCCCCGGTTGCGAGGCCGATATCAGCAAGTTGAAGGGGTACCATCGGCGGCACCGGGTGTGCCTTCAATGCGCCGATGCCGGTTCCGTCGTCCTCGATGGGGAGAACAAGCGGTACTGTCAGCAGTGTGGCAAGTATGTTCCTCAGAATTCGCTTCTTCTTGTTCGGTCATTTTTTTTTTCTTGTCAAGATTTGAATTTTCGACATCCTTGGTTGTGAATTAGCTTGATTTGATCACCTGTGCTGGATTTTCTGCTTCTTGTTCAAAGTGGTTGTTATAGTTTTTGGTAGGTTCTTCATTCAATTTGTAACATTCAATGAATTATTCTTTCTTTGAACTCAGATGTTGGATTCTTCACTTATTTGGCCTTTTTTGTTGACAATAAATGGTTCTCTTTTGAACTGATATGTTAGATTCTTCATTTATTATGTCTTTTTGTTTTTGACAATCAATGATTCTTTGCTGAACTGAGATGTTAGATTCTTCGTTTATTTGTTTTTTTTTTCTTTCCTGACAGCACTGTTAATGATTAGCTTGATTTGTTGGGTTTTTTCCAGGTTTCATTTATTGGAGAACTTTGACGAAGACAAGCGCAGTTGTAGGAGGAAGTTAGAGCGCCATAATAACAGGAGACGCCGGAAGAGGTCTACGGACACGAAAGGTGGGGTCGAAAAGGAAACGTCTTGCGAAGATACTGTCTTTGAAAATGAGGTTGCAAAAGGTATTTTGCCATACGTCTTTGGCTATTGGCGATTAGTATTTGAGTAATTCATGTGTTGCATTAGGCTTTCTTAATATGTTAGGTCAGACATGTTGATTGGAATTTCTTCTGCAGACAATAGTCGATGCTTGAGCAACCAGACGCTTGAAGCAGAACCTGTCTTGGAAAGTGAAGAGCATCTTGGCTCTCCTCTTTCCTCTGTTCCAATCTGTTGTCAGAATGCGCAGTGCCAGTGTGTTACTTCCCATGCACTTTCCAAAAAAGTCGGACATAAAGATGGAAAGCTTGGTTCCATGTCCACTCCCACAACTTGCAATAAACCAACTACTTATTCATCTGCGGTAGGTATGAGTGATGTCTCTTGCCATTGTCTTCCTTGTTCTTTCTTACATAAGTTGCACCTATTGGTCAGAGGATACTGCTCTTCTCTGTTAAATGTAATGTAATTTAGTGTCAGGGCATAAATATCCAACATTTTTATCGCAGTGCCCAACTGGTCGTATATCATTCAAGCTATACGATTGGAATCCTGCTGAGTTTCCTAGGCGGCTTCGGCACCAAGTAATTTTAATTCTTTATACATTGGAGTTATTACTATTTAAAAATATTTACCATTTTACATGTATCATTTTTTGTTGATTTTTATCTTATGCTGACAGATCTTTCAGTGGTTAGCCTGTATGCCAGTAGAGCTTGAAGAATATATAAGGCCCGGATGTACAATTTTGACTGTATTCCTCGCCATGCCACAGTTTATGTGGGAAAAGGTCTGTTAAGTTTCTACATATTCTGTTTCGGTGTGGAGTGAAACAATGGGATGCAAAATATCGGAGTTTCTTGAAGGCAGGGGAAATTAATGAAGTTCTTTTGTCATTTAAGATACGAGACCTCTGTTTTCAGCAGATTCACTGGGAGAAGTTTTTTCTCAGTCTTGGGCTTTAAATTTTGAAGAAGTGTGGGTTGTGGAGAATGGTTTTAATTCTTCTTGGTAGCAGAAAAAGTCTATTACTTTTATAGAAAGAGGCTGTAGTAGTTTAAAAGAGAGAGAGAGAGGCTGTAGTAGTAGAAACTTGAGACAGTTTTTCCACATTTGATTAAGAATTCTAACTATGCATTTTTTGTTTCCGTAATCATTTTACAGCTTCCATGTAAGATGAGAACCTGCACTTCCACTTTAAGCCCGGTATTGTAGTTTCTGGAGTATAATTCTGAGCATCTTGTTTGAATCTTAGTTTAATGTGTTACAAAACAACAAAAAATTTTCAGCTAACTCTTTGGAGTGTGCTAGAAGTTTTCTCTTAATTTATCCCGTTTATTGCTTTATTGATATGGTTCTGCTCTCAATTCAAGCATTTTTGGTCTTGATAGATGCTAGGAGTTGGTGTTGGAGTTGTGAATCCATCTCCTGATGCTTTCTTATATTCCTTCTTCCTCAGCATAAAAGTTTACTTGATAAATGTGAGGTTATTTATCGAATTTTGGATATGCAGTTATCTGAAGATGGAATCTCATATCTAAAAGCTCTTGTACATGCCCCAGATAGTTTGTTATGCGGACATGGAGCTATGGTCATTCATTTAAATAATATGATTTTCCAGGTTCTTAATGGTGAGCTTACACAAAAGTTTTTTTGGGAAAGAACCGGTTGTTGGTAGCATATCTTGTTTGTTAGAAAGTAACACTCGATTTTAATTTATTTTCTCTTTTGGAGTTCCTGTTCCTCTGCTAGTTCTGTTTTAATCATTTTTGGGTGTTCTTCTTCATCATTGAAAAGGCTTTCTTACCAATATAAATGCAATATTGCGTAGCTGGCTAAGCATCTAGGTAAATTAAATCCTGTGCTGTGTTAGGGAATGTATTGATGTTAGACGTTGTTGTGTTTTATCAACTGTTCATTCTACAATTTGAAAAATTTTCCTTGACTTATGAACATCATCGTATGAACTTTAATGAATTGAGCTTTGATCAGGGTTAGCAAATTTAGTTTGTGTTTTATAATTATTCTTCTTTTGCCAATCAGATGAGTGGACTATTCCCTCACCTATCTTGTCTTTCATGCTGTCCTACTTGTTGTTTTGGGTGTTCAGGACGATGTTGGAGTAAAAAGGTCATAAAGAACATGTGTGAGGTTTGATTCCATGGATCAGCCTGCACTAAGATGAAATTGTCCCTAGTCCTTGTAGCAATATTATTGTGTGTTAAAATTCATTATGATCTTGATAGAGATTGTTCATCCATAGAGAAAGGCCTAATTCAAGAATCGACATGTAAATGCTCAAGGTTTATGATAAATATTTATAGATTCAAGAATCCTCATAGTATGATGAAAAACTGATGTGCCCTTGGTTGTTGATGGAGAAATCAGGTACCAATCGATACCTTCTCCTATAGATTTTCTAATTATTCAATGCTTGAAGAAGAAGAAAATAAGAACAATAGATAACTAAAATAAAATCTTTATTTCTGAAAACTGTAATTGAATTGAATTGAAAAGTTCTACTACATAGCTCCTTATACAGACAATCTATCCAACTAATACCAGAGACTAAATTTCTACTAAAGCATGAAACTAAATATAAGATTCTAATAAAACAAGAAACTAAATTAGGAAATAAACTCCTCCTAAACTAAAAGACTTGAATTAGGAAATTATGACTCTCTTGAATGAGTCAATCTTGTTTCCTTTTTCTTTTTCTTGTTGACTTGCCAAAATTTAGAATGATCCATCTTCTTGTGAAACAAGCCTTCTACCTCTTCTAGACTTTCTAGTTGGTTGTGGGAAGAATCCATGCTGGGGATGACTACATTGAAAGCTAATCAAAAGTTTAATATTGCTAGGATTCCCAATTTACTGTAAAAAACTATTAGAATCTAGAATTACTGATAAAAATATTCAGTAAAGCTCTTTATATATTTCTAAATCATCCAAAATTGGTCTTGCATCAATTTCCCATGTATTCAAAAGAAATACACTTCAAGTTTGGATGAACAAAGCACTCAAGTTTGGGTAGAAACTTGTCACCACTATGGGAATTGGAGAGAAATATTGAAAAAGTAATTTAGGAAATGAGATGAAAATAGAAATTCAAAAAGAGGAGAGAAGTAGACAAAGGGGGGAAAACATCATCATCATCATCATTATCACCCTCCTGCTCCCATCGAATTGATGTGGGGGTTGTCGATCCTTTCCTTCCACTCTATCTTGTCGTTAACCATATCAATATGTAGCTCTAAATTCTCCTGTCTTTTCTTATTGTTTCCATTCAAGTTCTTTTGGGTCTACCCTACCCCTTTTTCATACAATGACAAAATTGCATAGTATATCTCTTTACAGCCACATCTGAGGGACATCGTTGCACATGTCCTAACCAGCATAATCTGTATTCATGATTTTCTCTTCAATGGGTGTAATCCCTAACCGTTGTCGTGAAATATGATTTGGTATTCGATCCTTAAGAGTCTTACCATACATCCATTTTAACATGCGCATCTCAGCTACTCCCATTTTGTCAATATGACTATGTTTACTAGCCCAATATTTTGTCCCATAAAGTAGTGCCGTGAGGATAGCAAACTTATAAAATTTACCTTTTAGCTTAGCAGGAATCTACTTATCATAAAGTACCCTCGATGTAGCTCCCTATTTTAGTCATCCAATTTCAATCTTATGCTTGACATCTTCATCAATATCCCCATTCGCATCTATCATAGAACCCAGATATTTAAAATGTCTTTTTTGCGGTGACTAGTGATCTCTAAATGAATAAAATGATCCTCTCTCCTTGTGGCCTCACTAAAATTACATTTTATATACTCAGTCAGTTTTTGTTTGGCTAATTTTGAGGGGGGGAAAGCAGCTCTACCCAAAATTCTAATAATACCAGGAATCCTATTTAACTAAAAAACTATTAAAATTTCAAATTACTGATAAAAATACTACATAGAGCATCCTTTTTGTATTAACATATTCCTAAATCATCTAGATTGTGTCCTGTAGCAGATTGTTCATGATTGTTGAAGTAAATCAACTTCTGCAGTCATCTATTATTCATGAAGATTTGAACTGACTTTTTTCTTACACCCTTAGGAATAGTTTGCACATTCTTGGTTGTTGAACTATCTGAATAATATCCATTAGTTTATCACTCGATAAAAGTGGTAATTATTATTCCCATCTTCCTTGAAGTCAGTGAAATTTTGCCAAGATTTCTTTTTTGGCAGGGTGCCAAGGCTATTTCCGCATAATCAATGCGAGATTTCAATTTTTTTGTTTTTTCAATCGTCTGAAAATATAATATCTCTTTGAGATTTAGTGGTATGCAATGTGACTTTATTGATTGACTTCTTGAATATCAGTTGAACAATATTAGTCCTTTTGTCAGCTTTGTAATCTCATTTTTTTTGGTGTGATGAAGATGGAACATCATTGTCGAGTGTTAAAATGGAGGTGAGGGTACCCAATCTTCACTATGTTCGTCCCTTTTGTTTTGAGGCTGGAAAACCAATGGTGTTTAACATTTGTGGTAGTAATCTATTCCGGCATAAATTCAGGTAACTCCTGACATTTAAAACTTTCTTGATTCAAGGATTGCCAATCTTTGATTATTATTTGCTTTGATTCCTATCATTAAAGAAGACAAATGATTTACATTGTTTGGCTATGTTGCCATGCTTGCCTACAGAAGATACTGGATTTTCTTGTTGCCACTTTTGTGATGGACAATAATGCATTATTGTTTCTCAAGTTTCATCTCATGAAGATTGAAGCCTATCCATAGTTTGAAAAGAATATCAAAAGTGTTGAATTATCATCTTATTTCCTCTAATTGGTGGTAGTATCAGGAAAGGCATCTGGATTACAATTTTTCTGCTTTTTAAGTTGGATTTTAAGTGCAAGAGTACCATTGATTGGTGGTATAAACTCCATATAGCTGACACCAGCCTAGCTGGAAGAAAGCATGTATGATGAAGACGACCACATTGCTTTGGTTATATCTAGATTTTTGGAATCTTGTCTATGATTATTTATTTGACTGTTAGATTAAGCATTTATTAGGTTTACAAGGGCCTTCATAGTTTTTCCTGTGATCTTCAGTGTGTTTTATATTTCTTCAACCTCAACTTCAAATGGTATCTTGTGCAGGATATTGACTGGTGATGGTTAATCATATTGTTTTGTTATATGCAAATGTAGGTTCCTTGTGTCCTTTTCTGGGAAGTATCTTGCTCCTGTTTTTTGTGAAGCTATTCCTCAAAAAAAGATTGGAGGCTGCTGCAAGATCAGCGAAGATTGTTGTGGTGGTTGTAATTGTGATGACCATGAGATATTGAGGCTAGTTGTTCCTCTCACCGAGCCTGAGCATTTTGGTCCTGCATTTATTGAGGTTTGTACACTCTTCTAGCCGCTTTTGTGCTGCGTGTCAAACGGCCTTGTTAAATGGCATCATGTGGAAAGTTGTTTACATTGAGAATTGAAGGGAAACATATTTAGTTTCCTTTATCTGTGTTACGATGTGGACTGTTTTTTTGGTCATTCTTGAGAGAGCACAAGATACATTGTAAATCTTTCGTTAAGCTTGCATTATAATTGGCTAAGACAATTGATGAAGCTGCTCAAGTTCAATTCTGAGATTTTATGCACGAGAGCTAGGTGATAGATTATAGAGAATTGGCTATGGCTACTATGTTAGACAAATAATTTTATTTTCTTGTTTGTTTTGACCAGACCTGTTAGCGTAGGGAGGTTTAGGCAAATTTCTTCCGTGCTTCTTAGAAAGTAATATTTCTTGCAGGTGGAGAATGAGTCAGGTTTATCCAACTTCCTTCCAGTCCTCATTGGTGATGAGCAGATATGTTTGGAAATGGAAATCATACAGAAGCATTTCGATGAGTCTCTGTGTTCAGAATTTCAATATGTGGATGGCGTTCATGCCACTGGTTCATGCAAGTTTTTGAATTTAAGGCAAACAAAAATGTTTCAACTTCTGTTGGACATTGGTTGGGTGCTTAAGAGGGAGCAGTTTGATGAAAGTGTAGCGAGAGATATACCTACCCAAGTCCGGAGGTTCAATAGTTTGCTGGAACTACTAATCGAACTTAGATCTGTTGCCATTTTAGAAAGAATAATGCAAAACTTAGTGGCTTTCATGGATGAGGGTTTGCGACAATCTACATGGAGAATTGATGATGGTGAGTGGAAGCAGCTTCGGGAATCATTATGTGAGGCAAGTGTGCTTCTTTCTGGAAGACACAAGCATAGAGTTGCAGAAGTATGTCCAGGAGGACTTCTTGAAGACAGGCCATTGCATGATTCTACAGACAAAAGTAATCAGGTGAGTTTTTGGCTATTTATGCTGTTACAAATATGGCCAAAACAGCTTTCTCAATGTTGCTGTCTTTTCTTGTAAGAGATCTGTGTGCTTCAAATGCCATGTATAGTAATGAGCTGTACAATGCAGCGACAATCATCATTTATCCTAGCTATATGTAGCATCGGTTGAGGTTGAGTAATGGCTGATGTTATCATCTTGGTAACATGGTCAATTGAAAACTAGGATTCAATTTGGTAAATCCATGCTGCAAGTATCTCAACAATGACAGCTGTTAGTTGTTAAGAAATAATGTTTTTTATGAATAATAAATTGGACTCTTTTAAGTATCATAAAAGGTGATGGACTCTTATATTTGCATTTGCAGGATGCCGATAAGGCGGCAGTATCAGACCACGGAACATCTTTCGACACCCATCCCGGAGCATTGACGGAACCATTGATAGACAAAAAGCTGAGTGTCAATTTTGATCCTTCTCCCCATTCGATGCACGGCTGCAGTTGTCCACAAGAAAGACATGACAATTTAGTTTTAAGAAGAATAAGTGTAACTCGCAGTTTTATGTTAACTGCATTGATTGTTACCATATGTTCTGCGGCTTGTGTTGTCTTAAGCCACCCGGATAAAATGAGGAAAGTGGTTACTACATTTGTGCAGCGTTTGTTTTGGAACTCAAACTCGTGATGTAAAATCTATTCAAATATGGCTAACATTTTGTGTGATTTAGAGAGGATGTATTCTTCTTCCTGGCGGCAGCGTCGACGTCTGCGGTAGCTCTTTGGGTTATGATGCATGCAGAAAAATTGTCATGTTTGCATTCCTTTTATATTCCTGCGGTAGCTTAAGAAAAATTGGCATGTTTACATTCCTTCCTTCTATGATGCAGTTTTCAACAAATAGTTGAATTGAAGTTGTGTCGCGTTTGTGCTGTCTTGCAGCATTTTGTATGTGCCTCATTGGTAATTAATTGTTAGGTATTCATAGTGTTATATTTAGTTTTCTTAGTTGATCCTGGAAATATATCGAATATAGGCCCAAAGGTGGTTTGCCATTTGGAAGGTTGCTTATTGAATGTAGGTGTTTCCCCTATATATAAAGAAGATACTGAGAGGTGATCCCATCTGTGGTTTGTTGTTGTAATCGGTTATCAATTTCTCGACCAAAATTAAATATACGACTGATTTTCATACTGAGAGGTGATCCCATCTGTGGTTGTTGTAATCGGTTATCAATTTCTCGACCAAAATTAAATATACGACTGATTTTCAAAAGATTTACAGTGAGTAGTTTTTCACTGTTTAATGAATTGTGAAAAGGTTACACGGTTAATATTTAAAGTTACGGAATATTTTAACACCACAAGAGTGGCGATCTTGGCAATTTGACAGAGTGGTTATTACGGGGATCAGAAGGCAACTGGTTGAAGCGTTGCGGCATAGGAGGCGACCCAAACAAGGTTACCTGGGAAGGTTACCGTCCCAGGCTCCACGTTGAGCAGCTTGAACCAGATGTACTGGGGTTCCATGCCGAAGTGTCCTTGTGGCGTAGCGACACCGCCACCATCTCCACGCGGTCGTCTTTCTTCACCATCGAAACCTCGTACGTCTGTATCATGCAACCTGGGGCAATCATAGACGGCGTAGGCATAGGGTAGTCTGTGGCATGTGATAGAGTTTGAGTTTAATTACCCCGGAGGGCATTGTAGGGCCATCGGCCCTAAAGTAGTACAATATAAGAGGATATTACACAACACAATAAATTTTTAGAAGTTAAGCACTAACTTAATCATTTCTTTGCTACACGAGTATTTTGACATGTGTTATATGAAGGATGTGCACCAACCTTTTTAAAATAAATTATCTTTTCTTACAACTGTATGAGGCTTTTCTAAGGTTTTTTAATATTTCTCTTCGGTAATGGAGTAATTATTTACTAGTTTGTAATACCAGTAGTTATTTCAGATAGGTAATATATTTTGTTTGATTACTGATGTTTTCCTTATTGTAGGTGAGGTCTTGCATCGTTGGTCAGCTTAGGTGTACAGATTATTTAGTGGTGATGGCGAGAGCTCTTTGATCTTTCGCTTATGTATTTTGATTTATTTTATAGATTGCATTATTTTGTGGACATGTGCCATAAGTTTTATGATCCTTGTACGATTTTAGATTGGGCTATTACATGATGATTGCATGTGTGTTTAATACTTGATTATTATTATTAATATCGTGTGTAGTGATACTTTGGGGCAATGGTTAACAATCGTTTGTAGGTTGTGCAAAGCTTTAAGTCTTCGAACATGGCTGGGAGCAAATGTAGGTGCATGAAACATATTTAGTTGCAGCTGTGTGCGGAAGATAAATGTGGGTAGGAGGTGAATATAGTTTATATAAAGCTTAAAGTCCTCTATGTTATTTCATTCTTGTGGGAGTATAAGGAGCAGATAATTACGACCTAGTGTTTATCTTATTGCAACTCATCCGCAACAAGCAATTAATCTACCTAATCCGGTCACTAAAATAAAGTTAAAGAACCAGATCATGTCACTGCATCTTTAAAGAACTCAATTTATTAGCTGCATTGGAGGTGTTACTTTATATTTAAGATTCGTCCTACACAGTATGTTTAACATGTGTTTAGTATGCATTCTATGAGAATCTCGTATGTAGTTCTTATACGATATAGTTTAATGAATAACTTTTCTAATTATAATATCATAATTTAGTTCATTCTTTAGGTCGAATTAGGGTGTTACAAAAGTGCCCCGACTAGATCTAGTCGAGGTAGGGCTACCCTCGATGCATCACTAGTAGTTGTGGTTCTCTCTCTATTTTTTGTTGCAACTTTCGAGGGAGGGGTGATTTTGTCCAAATCCTTCCCTGAGTCCCAATCTATAATTGAAATGCGTTTTGTTTCCGATATGTCAAATGATAAACTTCCAGGGCTTGAATGGAGAGGAACACATGTGAATGAGGCTTCTGTAGAAGTTTGAAATATTTTAATACTGTACGTGGTGCCTCAATGCTATGGAGTACGGGGAACCGTATTTTGTTTCTAGTGTCATTTGTTGTTTGTCCCGATCTTTAAAGTGTGACATACATGGCCCCGCCCATGTGATATTATTATTGATCTTGTCCTATCAGATTTTATTTGATTTAAGAATCAGGAAGAGCCATTTCTAAGCGATAAAATAATGCTATCCTCCACACATGTGGAATCCATTGTTGA
>JAVDBV010085400.1:0-12976 GCA_032619315.1 Piper longum | reverse complement strand
AGGGAGGGGTGATTTTGTCCAAATCCTTCCCTGAGTCCCAATCTATAATTGAAATGCGTTTTGTTTCCGATATGTCAAATGATAAACTTCCAGGGCTTGAATGGAGAGGAACACATGTTAATGGGGCTTCTGTAGAAGTTTGAAATATTTTAATACTGTACGTGGTGCCTCAATGCTATGGAGTACGGGGAACCGTATTTTGTTTCTAGTGTCATTTGTTGTTTGTCCCGATCTTTAAAGTGTGACATACATGGCCCCGCCCATGTGATATTATTATTGATCTTGTCCTATCAGATTTTATTTGATTTAAGAATCAGGAAGAGCCATTTCTAAGCGATAAAATAATGCTATCCTCCACACATGTGGAATCCATTGTTGAGTATAAACAGACAAACACGTAGACACGAATGTTTCATATCTCGATCGAGTAATACACCATTATTAAAAGTTTATTTCTATTTTTTTTCATTTTTATTTTTTTAACATGGCTACTGATTGCAAGCATACGTGTATTCACAGCATACCCAGAAGTACGACCACAAGTGATTAGCCAAATTACAATTCTACGGACGGTCTCAAATTAAAATCAAAATTAAAATAATTTGTTTTAAATTGAAAAAATATATATAAAAAAAAATTTAACTTCATCATTTTCATTTTCAAAGATATGTTGTTACTCTTTTACAATTTATCTTTTAATTGAAGATATTGAAGTTTATGGATTTGTTGATCCGTCGAGACAAGAAGTAGCATTACTACTATATTTAATTAATATTTTTTAAATCCGAGACCTCCCACATAAAGAGGGTGTTCTCCCAAGCAAGCAATCATTATTATAAACAGCAGTACACTCTTCAAACAGATATCAGCAACGGAGGATAGCACACAGCACACCTTACAATTTATATAAGATCATGCCAACGTTGAACCAGACATGAGCTAGCAAGCAGCATCATGATAATAACATATGAGTAGTGAGAAGTAAGTGCTAAGAGGTAATATATAGTAATCTTGCACTACATGACAACTTGTTTAATATGAGCTTCATCATGGGGAGCAATCCAAAGGAGATGACCCTTGGGGAAGAGGTGGCATATGGGTTCCTGCCCAGGCTTCACGTTGAGCCTCTCGAAGGCAAAGAAGTCTGGCCTCCAATCGGAAGTATCACGGTGGCACACCACCAGCGCCTCCTCCACGGCCCCATCGTCTCTTACCAGAGTTGCATCCAACACAGCAGTGTCGCCGGGGATCATGTAGTGGCAGTAGTGCACGGCGTAGGGATAGGACAGCCTGTGGCATGACATATAATTGATACTCTTGAGCTCCACTCTCCCCACTGTGTATGTCCTCAGTTTTGATGGGTCGGCCTCCATCTTGGTGGCCAACGCCATTGCGCCCATGCCCATGTTGGCCGTCGAGAATTCTACCATGGCTTCCAATGATGTGGTGCAGGTCTTGGTCTCACCTTTCATTGCCGGCGACTCGCAGAGATCGAGGGTGTTCTTGATGGCGGTGGCGTCAGCGGAGTTGGGGTCGATGGAGAATTCGGAGAGGATATCATCGAAATGGTCTGAAGAGAACGGGATGGAGTCGGCAACACGACGGGAGAGGTAAGTGCACCGTGGCATGATCCCTGTCGAATCAAGCATGAGCTCCAGCTTGCTACCAGAGTGGAGATCTTTCTCCAAGAAAAAGCTGAGGCTGCCCTTGAATGTCTGGAGGGTAGTGGGAGTGGCCACCGGCTGGTGGGCATGGTACGCAACTGCTCCCAGGAAATAGCGAACAAAGAGTAAAAAAATAGTGTCAACTAAGGTAATATTCACGAGCGCTTGTTGTGACACTTATTCGAAGAGTGTAATTTTATCTAATTATTAGTAATTATATATAGGCGTGAAAAATTTAAATTGATATTTTCCAGATTCATTTTAAGCTGCTGAAATTGATCTTCAATAAAATTAAGCTGAATTTAAACAAAATGAAAAATATTTTGAAGTACAACATTAGAATTAAATAGAGTGTCTATTTTTAAGATACGGTATTTTAGAGAAGCCTCTACAGACCCATCGATGGGAACGTCTATATATTAAACGTGAATATGTTTTCTTAAACTGTTTCTATGTTGTAATCAAGCATAAATTACAACCTAATAATTAGTTATAAGCATTTATGCACATTTATATACTTACGAGCAAAAGTATGGTCGTGATATATGACATCCCTCCGGGGGCAGAACCCATCATTGTTGATTGCTAGAAAACAAAGTACAAATTATTTCTTTTTATTTACTATGCTTATCAAGTATGAAAAAAAAAAGCGATAGCATCTTGCAGTTGTAAGAACCAGGTTTCAAGAGCTCCATGATTGAACTAGGAATGGGATCGCTAAACATTTGAGAGTCGAACCTCGCATAGCTCCCCGACGAGAATGCCTATGCAAGTGACAAAAAGCAGGAGGTTGATATAACAACAACCGTATTAACAGTCCACTATTATTATTAATAACAACCTTATAATAAGTATTATAACAACTTGATAATCATGAATCAATTAATTAAACGTTAATCTTCGCTATTTATCTCAACAAAACAGAAGTATATGAACAGAATTTGTGTAAGAGACCAAGTTCATCAAGAAAATAATAGTAAGCCAGTACCAAAAAGAGGAAGGAGAAGATAAGATAACGAGCCATGCAGTTAGCTATAGCTTGGAATGAAGGATGCAATGATTTTGGATGGAGAGGCAAGCCTTTATATAGAAGGTCGTGGGTAATATATTCAATTGAAAACAGTTGTGGATGAACGTTCGCTCCAAACTCCCTTTGGCTCCTAAAACCTGGTGATGTGGAGTTTTTTACATATCAGGGCCAGATAGTTGAACATTTGAGATATTGAAGACTAAACACATTTCAACTACATCTTTGGGGCTTTAGAAAGATTTTGACAAAAGTGCCCCTCCCTCTAAAGTTGTAAATAAAAAACTTGGCCCGACCTCTCTTGGCGATGCGTAGGGCCAACCCTGCCTTGGCTAGATTTGGCTGTGGTGTTGCCACCCCGAGTGAGATCACCTTGGCCAAATATGGGGGCCGGAGTAAGCCACCCCGGCCTGGTCACGGTGGCATTGCCCAGGTGCCATTGCCAGAAGTCAAAAGTATTTTAAAAATGGTCTATATTTTAAAATTTTATATTTTTAGTATGTAAAAAAGGTTTTTAAATCATCAAATTATAATTATAAAATATTATAATATATTAATTTTTTAATAAATATATTGTTAATTTTAAATTAATTAAATTGCATAGACACATGTTATTATCTTGAAGATGTTATTTACAAAATGTTAATATTTCTAACAGCTTACTATAATATGTTGTCAAACATAATTATTTATTTTAATAAGTTTTTTAAATATATAATATTAATTAATAAAAAATGCAAATACATTACAATGAAATTATACATGTACACACACACACACACACACACACACACTATTTTAAGTAATAACTGGAAATAATTTTTTAAATTTAATATAATATATGTAGGGTAAAATTATAAATCCTCGACCATTTGCCCAATAGGTTTAGTGTTTGTTCGGTTTTGATTTGTATCCCATAAATTTGCGTGACCCTTTTTGCCGTGTATTTATGGGCTTATGTGTGCTTTGTAAGCCAAGGATCTAGCTTCCTTGGTGTTAGACACACTAGCTAGGATAGTAATTAGCTTTAGTAGTTATTATTTCTTTTGTCTCGGATCTTGTCAAATCCTAATTAGATGCTGGGATCGAATCCCTCACGTGTCTAGATTATTTCGTCATGTGTGTGGAACCCTTTTTGTTGATCCTTGCAGGACATGCGGTACGGTTCCCAAGGTGGCCTCGATAGCCTTAGGATGAAAATCCTAGGTGCACTTGAACTGCGGCCAGCACACAGTGCCCTTGTGTTGGCACCTTGGTTTTTGCTTTATTTTCATCTAGTTTGGCCCCGGTAGTTCCCTTACACTCAAATTATAATTTTACAACCTTCTGTCTGGTGCAAAGGTGCCCCAATGGAGCCCCAACTATGCCCTTGCATCCAACGCGTGACCTATTGTGTGTGGTCCAGTTCACCTCTAACCCTTTACACTCCTTTGGCTCTCCTCTTAGACCTTCGCCCATTCCTCCTTCTCCACCTCTTCCACAACATTCCTCACCTCCTCCTAGCCATCTCTAAGTCTTGGTAGGCCCTAGGAGTGGCAGGTTTTAGGGTAAGAAGTCCCAAAAGACCTCATCATGGCTCCCTTGAGAGGTAAAACTCCTTTTACCTCCGTATTGTGAGTTTTATCATTTGCTTGTATTGTTTATTATGTGTTTTTGTGATATTTTTAACATGTATATTTATATTCTAGGGGTTGTTTCAAATTTGTTTCATGATTTTAGGATGTCCAAATAAATAGTTAATAATTTTTGCACCTCGGATATGTTTGATATATGCAATGGTTAGGTAGATCCGTCATATCTAATGATATACATGCCAATTTATATGATCTGTGTTTCATATTACTCTTGACTAGTATATCTACAAGTTTTATTTAGCACGTTTCACTTGATTTAGCTTTTATGAGCATGCATTGTTGCCAATATTGGTGAAAGGTGGTAGCTCTCACTGTTAAAGTGACTTAGCCGCTCCTTTCCTCAAATTTACACCCTTTTGTAGATGCTATTTTGCCGCAATTTTTGCATGCTTCTAGTGTTGTCATAATAAAATACCAAGCCAAATAAATGTTAGCAAAGGCATGGAAAAATCCTAAAATCAAACTACATTTGTTGTGTTGTATGCTTGTTGTGACATACCATGATATTTGAGCTATTGTTTGCCGAAATTGTAGGCTGCAATAAAATGTGTAAAAATTATGTAATATGTCAATATGTGTATACTTAAAACTCAGAAATTTTTGGATTTGGGGTGTCACTTAAGTATTTAATAAATTGGTGTTGTCAAATGTATAGGAATGCAGGGATAATTGAGTTGTAAAATACCAAACCCCAGTCATTTCGTGATGAAATTTTCTAAAGCTTGACCCTTACCTTAGGGTTTGTCCCTACTTGATCATAAAAATATTTGGTAATTGGATGGCTAGACTAGCCAATAACAATTCTCCAAGCCATAGAGGTCCAACCAGCTCTAGAAATGTCTGTGCCAATGCTTTCCATTACCCAATTTCTTAGGACCAAAATATTTTAAGTTTTAGTCTGAAATTTTAAATACCTTTATTTGAAGGTGGTGGATAACTACTTCATTTTAGCCAAACCCATTTAGAGTCTCTAAGCCCATGAATAAACCAGGAAGTTTGGTGTGAGAGTGCAGAAATTGTTTCCACTACCTTTGCTCAACCTTAGTGTGCCTAGTTTGTCATGTTGGCATGTAGACAAACACTTGGTAATTTTTATATTTTACCCATGGTATGTCAGGGCCCATCATTTTGAATTTCAAGTCATTTAGAGTTTGTTTGGCATGGGCGAAAAATTATAGGGTTAAGCCCAATCAATTAATTTGGGTTAAGTGTTGAGAGTTATTATTCATAAATTGTACCAAGAACCCCTAACCTTAATTAAGCTTGCATAATGAGGTTTAACAAGTAACTAAGTAATATAATTAAGTTAATTAAATTTCTTAGCGTGTGCTTGTGTGGAGGGTTTTCCTCATTTTACGTGCACATCTTCGATGAAGAGTTATTATGGTTTCCTTTTCTCTCACTAGGATATGCGGAGTGACCTCGCCGAGTTAGAATGAGTTCGTAGGACCCCTTTGCTTCACCTTATACTTGGATCCTTGAGAGTGAGATTTTACTACGTTTTAGATGTTATGACAGTAGTAGTGACATTTAATTTGATTCCACTATTACGGGACTTTTTAACCAACCTTTCCGTAGTTTAATAAAACTTAAAGATGAGATCCCTTGATGGTTTTTGAATATGAGCTCTAAAAACTTATTATAAGATCCACACCAAAACCTATTATAAACTAATATCAGGGTTTCAATGTTTACTTGTGTATTGTCCATGCTAAACGTGCCAGACTGTCTGTTTTATCCTACTCAGTGTGTCAGCTCTTTTTCTATTTTACCATGCTTAGCATGCATGTTTTTTTTATAATCTTGTCGTGCTTAATGTGCCAGCTCAGTTCACTTCATCATTCCCATACTTTGTGCGCTAGATCATCATATTGCATTACCATGCTTAGCGTGCCGGTTCATCTTTGTACATTATTGTGAGACTGAGAACGGGATAATTTTTTTTAATGAAATCTTTATAATTTAGCGGAGGAAGTTGGACCAGAATATAGTTTATTGGGTTGAGTTTGTTCATGTTTGTATGTTTGTTCAATTAAATTAACTTGAATAAATTTTCCTAGAGAAAACATTCAAAATTGTCCTTTTAGTGAGGGAGTAAAAGGGTCAATAGGAAAAATTAAAGGAGGGCAAACTTCTCTATCTCCATCAATACATCACTTCACCCACTCTTCCCTCTTTTGTGTAGCAGCTCTTTGTCTCCTCCTCTCTTGTTGACGGCTAGGATTTAAGCAATTCTTTATTTTTCCATCGTTATTTCATTTTTGTTCATCACTCATATATATTTTTTTGTGTAGGATATTGGACATGCATGAATTGAAATTGTTGTGGATGAGATCTATTTTTTTGAAATAATGGAATAATGTTTTTATTGATCTATGATGAGATTTGATGGACTATGCTTGTTTAGCAAAGAATTCGAAAGGTATGAGTTTTTATGCATGAATTGTGATTTATTATATGGATAATTCCCATGTTAATTAAGCGTATGTTTAATTTTTGTTTAATGGAATAATGTTTTTATTGATCTATGATGAGATTTGATGGATTATGCTTGTTTGGCAAAGAATTCGAAAGGTATGAGTTTTTATGCATGAATTGTGATTTATTATATGGAGAATTCCCATGTTAATTAAGCGTATGTTTAATTTCTGAAATTTACATGATGAATCGATATAATTATGTGAGATCTAACCATTGAATAATTTTTAGAGCAATAATTGACTGATTTAATTGAGTTCGGTCATTTTGGTGCATAATTTGTAAAGTTTAATTGTTTATTTCCTTGAATTTATGCTTTAATGGTAGAATATTTAAAAATAATTAACTTAATAAAAATCCAATTTTGGTATGTTTAGAATCATCATATGAGTTTGCTGGGGTGAAAAGGAATTGATTTAGGTTGAATAATGGGTAAAAAAAAATCGTGATAATTCGGTATGTTAATAAGTGGTAGATTGCCCGAGTGCTGGAAAAGAGAGCGCTTGAACATTCTGCCAGTGTAAAAACTAAAAATCAAGAAAGGTGGTCGAGCACCAGAACTCTAGGAAACTGGGTGCCTGAGCATTTGTGACTCTTAAGTGAACAATAGAGTTCCCATGCGTTGGGCGTCAATGCCCCTGAGCACCTTGGCAGTTTTGTGAGTTAGTTTATTAAGGTGCTAGTTAATTATTTAAGGATATTTAATGCTTTGATTATGATTGTTTGATGTTGTTAATGATTTGACATGTGATATATACCCTATTGGAGTGTACGAACTCGAGATGGAGGATTGAACTTATTGTTAAATCTTGGTTGTGTAGGCTTGCGTGACATATTATTATTTCTTAATTAGATAGATGGTTGTGCGAGTAATGTTTATTGATTGGTGTCGTTTAGACGTTGTCTAAGTGCAAGTCAAGGGGGAAGATAAAGCGTGAGGATGGAGGTACGTATAACCTTTATGAAGTTAAATAAACACTAGTTGTCATTGATTAGTCAGGTAAAGGGTGTAATCTCAACTTTAGCATTAGAGAAGTCGCGTTGAACTTTAGCTACCTGACTAAAATATACAACCGTGATGTAAGGCTCATCACACCATAGTGTAAGGCTCACTACAAAACATAAAACGTCCTATGGTCCAAGGGTTAAGGAATAGCCTAGTACGTACTCTAAGACTAGGGCAGTATTTTTTATCATAGATGGTAAAATAATCTTGGGAAGAGTGGTCACTTTGCTAGAATAGGGATTAGATGTAAACCAATATATTTTATGTGTTGTTTAAATTATTAATTTTGATTTTACAAACTTAATGATTTTATTACTAATTCGGAATTGCCTCCGCAGGTATGAACTAGCTTGGGATGAAAGCCTTGACGGGAACAAAGGGAGCTCCAATGGATGGACTATATGTTATCTTATTTAGTAGACTTTTTCAAGCTATTTGATTATTTTATATGACTCTGGATATTATATTACATGATAGTGGAACATGGTTTGGTTTATGGGCTTCGGATAATTATTTTATTTGGCATGTTTTTAGTTGAACAATTTATTTGTAATTGCTAATAAAATTTGTTGATTCCTTATAAATAGTTATTGCTTCCAAAGTGCATGTATAATTTATTTATTTGTTTTCATTAATCCGAACTTACTCTTTTGTTGGGTTTTGGGTTTATACGCTAAGTAACCCCCAGTTCGTGTTGGAAAAATATATTTAAATATCATTATAAGTAACATCTTAAAAATAACTACTTATGTCTATGCAATTTAAATAAATTTTTATTAATAATATATTTTTAGATAAATATTTTTAACAATATTAAATATAATTTTAAATATAAAAATATTGCTTAAAAACTTAGACCACCACACTTGTCGCCATGGTTTAGAACATGTCGCATCTACTAGGCAGCAACGACGGGACTAGGCCAATGCAGCCCTATCTCAGCTAGACTAAGCAGGATTGAAGCCGCAAAACCCAAGCCATTTGCCTGAGTTTGAGGTGGGTAAAGTATGTGTTTGTCTGGCCTAGCCTTCTTCAGCTTTCAGTACCTTTGATTGGATGATTCATGCTAGACCTTATCTTTGTGGTTAGGTCGAGTCGAGTCTAGTTAGATGTTAGGATCAAGTGCCTCGCAAGTCTAGTTTACTGGCCATATGTATCCTTTTTTAGTCAATCCTAACCCTTGCGGGATCGGCGGTGATTTTGTTGAGGTCGCCTCGAATGTCTTAGGGTGTGAGCTCTTAGTGTGTGCCACCTGCACTCACTGCAAAGGTGTCTTCCTAGTACCTTTGTACTAGCACTTTGTAGGCTTTTGATTTAAGTATGGGCACAAAGGCATCACCACAATGCTCTTGTGCCCAAATTTAAATCTTCTCTTACTTTTTGCCTTAGACGCATAGGCACTAGGCCAACACCCTTCAGCCCAACCACGTGACCCAACTACTGGCCGTGGTATAACTTGGCAGTGGATTGCGCAAAAGCGCCCTCCCAATGCCCTCGCACTGGCCCAAATTTTCACCTATAAATACAACCATATTTTCAATCTTGTGACCCCTTTGATTCATTTTCTCTAACCTGCCCTTTTCTCCCTGCCTTTCTTCTTCCTCCCTTGCTCTTCCTAGCCTCTCCTATGCCCCTGCAAGCCAAGCCTAGCACCTAGGATGGTAGGTCTTGGGGTAGGAAGCTCCAAGAGATCTCCCCTTGATCCCCCTTAGGTAAAGGTCTTACCTTTCTACCTATTCTCGTTGTTGTGGTGCTTGTTTGTTGTTCATACATGTTTGGTTGTAATTTTTGACATTTTTTATCATTTAGGTTTGTATGTTAGAAGTTGATAGGCTTTGGACTCATGGCATTTGCATGTTCATAAAAAATAGTTATATATTTGTTATGGGCTGTGGCTATTTGCTTGCACTATTTCAGTAGAAAATACTTATCTCATATATATGCTATATTTTTGTATGCTATTTGTTGTGTTGTGTTCAAGAAGGATAGATATACAATTATTTTTTACATCATTTCATTTGTTATGGAATGTATGAGCATGCAGTGGTGCCGTACTTAGCGAAATGTGGAAGCTTTCATTGTCATTGTTAGTTGGCCATCCATTTTCACAATTTTTACACCATGATGTAGGTTTTTGTTGATGTCCATGTTTTGTACATTTGTAGGTTTTCTTGTTGGTTTGTTCTTATAAACAAATCACACTAAGACAACGACTTTAAAGGCCAAAAAAACTCCCTAACCATGCAATGAGCTTGTTGTGTTGTTGTTATGCCTAGCCATGCTTAGAGATTGTGCTCCTTAGTGTGCAGGTAAAAGACCACCTTAAAATATGTAAAAATCGTATGAACTAATTAAGTGTCTACTGAAAATATGAAAATTTTGGTTACAATTAAAAGTTATTTAGGTGGTTAGTTATTCCAATGTTTTGGTGTGTGCTGGCACGCAAGGTGAAACCCTAATTCTGTACCTCTGAATGTAAAATTTGAAAGCATAGCTAAATGGTGGTGAAATTTTATGAAATTCACATAGATGTTAGGGTTTCTTCCGAAATGTCTCCCCAAAATCTGAGAGCCAATGGTTCAATAGATTTTGTGTCATGGTTTTTCTATGCCCATTAGGCACATCTAGATCAAGATTTGATCTAGCCAATGTCTTCCCTTCCTGAGTTCACTTAGGCTTAAATGTAAAACTGGTGACTCAAGTGATAGTTTTACATTAGCGAGCCACTTATTTCAGCCGTCAGTTCGAGTCGAGTTAGTTTGATGAACCGCATACTGAGTCAAGACAAGCCATGCATTATGAGCGATGAAGGTCAATTATACCTGAGTATATGATGATAATGTCAGAAAGTTGACGAGAAATAAGTTTTCAGAGTATATGATAGTATGCAGTTATTTTTTTTATGTCTTTGAGTGTAGAATGTTTTTTTAGGCCAAATAACGCATTAGGATGCGGTATATATCAATTTGGGTCGGTTACTAGTTATAGAACATGTCATTGTAATGTTATGGTATGCATTATACTTTATTAGGTTTTTTTTTCCTATTTTTATGAATTTTTTGTAGATTTATTACATGATAGTTATTATTTTTTAACTCGAATCGGTGTTGAGTCAAGTTTTATTTATGAGATTACCCAAGATCCTCACTGTAACACCCCAAATCCAGTTTATGCTTGCGAGTTGAACTGGAATGCCACAGGCCCCGGTTGGGTCTACTAACCCAAACTCAACTTATGCAGATCTAATCCCGGCGCCTTAAGATGAAGATATGATTCGCTATATGTATGGATGAATGCACAGAACCCTAAAATGTTACTATATGGATGAGATGAAATTCAATTCACACACCAACAATTGCAATAAAATCAATAAAAATCCCAAAATAAAACAGAGAGTCTGTCCTAAAAGTGCAATTAGGGACCACCCTATCAAAATAATATATACAAACATATATACATATATCAGATATTCGCATTCACCCAAAATTCTAGTCTATTGTATACATCAATTACTCTGAATGTTGGGGGTCTCGACCCACTTGTGCATTCTATTCACATTTCACGTCATATCATCATGTCTTGTGTTTAACCACATCACATTCAATATAATAACATCATAAACAAAATACCAAGCACGCAATCATCTGACATGTGTGTGCAAGAGACCTCACTGTGCCTCCACCCAAGCTAGTACATCAATCAAGTTTATCACCTACATATATTATAAAAACACGTCAGTAACGAGTGTTACCGGTCGAGAAAATAACTAATATCAAACTGGCACAGGAGAGCTAACCCTCTTGTTGAATAAAAACCTTATATACTTCCTCAAGAACCCTTGAGCGGTAGCATCCCTTTTCCATATCATTCTCTCTCCTTGGCCATTTCATATATCTCTTGAGCAGCAAATTCATTCTTTTCTCTTCCTCCCTCTACATCCTCCGTATTACTCATGACCTTGAGTACATAGGCTGAGTACTCTCAGGCATGCACCTTCAATACCCTTTGAAGCCACAAGTCTAGACATGCACTGCATAGCAGTACTCGTAAACTTCCACACTTCTCCGGGTTTCAGGAACTCAAAGGTGGAGTTGTCAGGATCCCTCATGAATGGAGTGGACGCTCACCAGCTCCAGAGCCCACTTTGACAAACACATGCCCTATCTCCAGATGCGGCCGTCAGTTTCCTCCATCTCACATCTCATTAAAAATGTGAAAACTATATGTATATAGATCTAGGCAGGGAATTTAGTAAAATAGGCCTGAAGGCAACTTGTAGTGGATCTTGTTTTTGAAAGCATACTCGTGGGATCTCATCCTCGAGGGTTATTAATCTCAGAAACTAGTTCATTAAAATAGGTCGGGTTAAGTGGGATCTCATAAAATGCCACTTAACCTATCCTTCAAGTAATAAATTAAACATACAATATAATAGAGTATAAAACAGAGCCGAGTCCTAAATGGTCCTGATAGAAGCTCAAAGCGTGTCCTCACACCTCGGCGGGAAGCTCCTACTTCGTACCTACACATCAAAAATAGAAGCTAACACCTGCTAATTGAATGATGCATCAACTCAACATGAATGTCACGCTCACAACACAATCATCATCCCTCACAGTCTAACTCATCCTATTCATACCAATTTTTTTATATTTTTCTAAGTTACGTTGTTGTCAATTAGCATGCTTAGATTTAATGTACATAATTAGATCACTAACATCCATTCATTATCAAGCAAATCATGCAAGTCATTACTTCATTTGCAATCCAACATTCATTTTATTAACAATCACTCCTAGCATGCTGTGCTAATAATTATCAATTTTAAATAATTAAATTGGAAGTAATTATACCTCGTGTCGTTGGCAATTGACAATGGCTAGGGTTTTGTCGCGTCTCGAAGCTTGAATTCGGTGCTCAGTAGCGTCTGAAGTTCAATTGGGTTAGATTGGACGAGCTCGAAAAAAAGTGGTGAAATTCAGCAAATCCGGTTTTTCGGCAGGTTACAATGGTTTTTTGGCGGGTCCCAGCGACCGGGGGAATGGTGGTGGTATTGGTATCATTGGAACCGGCTCCACAAGCCCAACCTAATGGTGGTGACATCAAGGGCGGCCACGGTGGCGATGACCGCCGGCGGCGGCATTGAGTTCAGACGGGGCTATTAGTC
>JAVDBV010085398.1:0-14522 GCA_032619315.1 Piper longum | reverse complement strand
GAGGGGGAGATGATTCGAGTGTTATGATGTGTGAAGGGGAGAATTGTTGGGTTAATCCCACATCCCATACGGTGACTTGTATATAGGCTAATGGGAAAGCCTTAATTCTTAAGCTAGCTTTTAGAGTGAGAGAAGCCCATGAACCTGTTGCAAGTTACTTTTGGGGCCCGAAGGGCCCAACAATATTAACTAATGCAATATTTTAGGTCTGTGTAAGTACGAATAGGTGTAAAATAATTACATTAACTAGACTTTACTTCTTTTAATTGCATTAATTAACAATGTGGATTTGACTTCCTTCACAGAGTTACCAGAATTCTAAAAACAAATAATTCTTAAATCTTTCCAATTACATTAACTATATGTATTTGTTATCTTTTAATTGCATTAACTATATATGGATTTGACTTCTTTTACAGAGTTCTCAGAAATCTAAACACAAAGAATGTTTAGTATGTCTAATTACATTAACTATATGGACTTGATATCCTTTAATTGCATTGGCAATATGGATTTGACTTCTTGCACAGAGTTCTCAGAAATCTAAAACAACGGATGCTTAATCCTTCCGATTACATCGAGTTCATGAATAAATAAATGTTAAATGACCAACTTCAAATATTTATCTTAACAGAGCTAGTCAAGGAATCTTAACAACTCTATTGTTTCTACTTATTAACCAAGTTGATTACCATATTTTCACTAATATACTATTTTAAATGTGTGACTAACTATGCGTATTTTCCAGTAAATGTTATGAAGTATAAATTGAAAATCAAATTCCCTTCTTTTAATTCTTGAATTGCATAGGCAATGAGACGGCCAAATATATTCCTTAAACTACAGTTATTCATAAATTTAGACCCCAATTATCCATTGTCAAAGTGTCAAAAATATATATGTATGTTTAGGAAATATATAGTAAGTATATATATGGTAACCATAATGGAGATGAAGTAACGGATTATGTTTTATAGTTGAAAGAATTTCTTAGCCATCTTCATTCTTGTACCAAGCTTTATGGCAAACAAGAGCAATGAACTATGTGATTATTAAACCGAGAATAACAAGAAGTAAAAAATGCGGGAAAAAACATCAAGATCCATAGCAAAACCGAAATGTAAAGGGATAATCCTACAGCATGCAAGTAGGGATAACTGTGGCTTATCCATTGGATCCTGAGTTCGCTTGAGGCTTGGCCTAGCCCACTTGCTATGTCTCTTCTTTGTAGGAAGGAATAAATATCTAAACGACCAGAAACTGGGTCACCTGCTAATGGAGTTTGTTTCAGTATGAGGTGATTAATTAGAACATTAGATCTGAAAATCAGACTCGTCCCACTGCAAGATAGCAGATTCTATGTTTTGTTCTCTCTTCACCCTGTCCTTGACAAACCAGTCACAAATTTTCCCAGCATTAAGCTCCTCAATCGAGCAGCCTTCCTGCTCTGATATTACTCGCAGCAAATTCAAGGACGAAATCTGGAGCAGAATGTCAGCAACATACAGCACTGGTTACTTATATGGTAAAATCAGCTGTCAGGATACTATACATATTAAAGCAACCGCAAGAAACAAAACTTAGACATGGAGTTGTCTTAGGATTTGATTAATGTTTAGCTCCAAGACACAGATTCATCTCCGAGGATTTTAATTGATTTATAGCTTTACAGTTTATTAGAGTGATTGAAGAGAAATGAAAGATTGAAATTGGCTCAGTAAAGGTTGATTACTGTTTAGCTCCAAGACACAGATTCAATCTCCGAGGATTTTAATTGATTTATAGCTTTACAGTTCATTAGTGTGATTGAAGAGAAATGAAAGATTGAAATTGGCTCAGTAAAGGTTAGTAGTCATACAGTCAACCGGCAGAGGAATTTCTCATGGCTGCTCAGACCGGACATTTCAACAAGACCTGCTTCTTCCAGTGTAAGAAAGCTTCTCCTTCCACTTTGCGCCTCCCCACCAGCCGCTTTCATCTTGACTCTCCTCTTCTCTCTTCTTCCACCTCCAATAGTGCTAGCTCTCGCTGCCGATTGCTTCAAAGACAGGAAATTCGAGAGTAGCCCTGAAGATTTTGAAGGCAAATTGTTGTTTTTCCGTAGAAAAGCACAACAGTTGGGTTTGTAATAAGTTCCCACCAAAGGCATTGCTGGAAAGTTCTGGGGGTGAGCAATGGATGAGAAGGAGAGGAAGATTAGATTTTGTCTCTTATCCAAGTCTCTGTTTTCTGTTACTCGTGGGTGGGTAAAAAGACCAGTTTGGCTATTTAAATGTTACAAGGGGCCTGGTCATATATAATTGCTCAATATATATTGTCCATCTCCTTTCGTTTTGCTAGGAAACATTTGTCCATAGTATAGACAGACAATTTAAAACATCTTACAATCGACTGTAGTAACCAGACGACCGTCAAATTAAATTTTTGATCACTTCTTATCATAACAGACAGCCGAAGATGTGGGTATTTGACAAAACCTTGGAGGGAGGGGCTTAGAAGGCATGGAATGAAAAGATTAGCATAGCAGACACTACTTATTTAAGGAGCAAGAAAAATGGCAAAGTGCGAAGTCCAATTTAAGGTGTTTTAGCATTTGCAAATACATATTTCTTAAATTCAAACCAAGTATTATACAGATAATATGTGATATCACCAATTAGGACCCCAGCAAATCAGATGAATAAGCTTCTCGGCCTTCTCCTCTTTCCTTTTGAGGGCAGCGTTGGCATCCTCGACGGCCTTGTTCTTGGCCGCTTCGAGAGCACCGGCAAGGTGCCTCACTTGAAGATGCGACGAGGGCTTGCGGTGGTCGAGGACGCCGCCGCTTCTCTGCATGGCCTTGAAGGTCGATTCCAACTTACAAATGCGACGTCCGCTGTTCATATTCTGGCGGCGACAAGGGAATCGAATCGAATAATATGAAAGAAAATATTGCAGAGGAAGAAACAATTAGATGCACATGACCATGCTGTGCTCTAGAGAGCCGGTTTATATTTATACATGCGGTAGCATGGGGAAGAGAAGAAAGAGGAGAGAGCTGCTTGTTGGAAAACAGGGGGGAGGATAAAGCCAAAAACTGTGAGTGGAGCTGCTGGTTTCTAATGTATTACCATTTCTTACACCCAAGGTTTGCATGGATGGCCGGCCGACCACATGAATCGCCACCCACGTGCCAAAAGGTTGCTGCTTGTTATGGGCATGGCGGTATCTTTGATGGTATCCGCCGACTGGCTTGATCGGTCGATCGATTCTAGGTGCTCATTGAAACAGTTCCCAACCGATTTGTTCGTTTTTTTTACATCTTTGATCTCCTTCCATCTCTGAATCTAAATATCCGATGGGATTGGAATCTCAATATCCTTGATTGGACACGTTTCCAAAGAAAAATATAGGAACAAACCAAAACGGTGCAGTTCTTATGATTATTATAATTGTAAGAGAAATGACTTTTGTAAACTTTAGACCAGCGAATTTGGCTTCCTTGCACCTTGAAGTTAGGGTGTCTAATTAGTTTAATGGTCGATTTGCCAGCCACAACATTAATGCATGCATCGATAGGATTGAATTAAATCAAAACAACCAATTTCCCTATAAATATAGTTGAATTGGTACTTCTCGTTTTTGTGATTTATGGACCATTCTCATCCGCCCTTTGACAATTGTCGCCTGTGGCTCGATTATCATGAACCAAAAGTTCTTATTATCATCATATATTGATTTCCCGAAGCATTCGAACGTTGTGAAGGATATAGGCAAGTTACAGTTACAGATACATAAAGCCTTGCCTTCGTGGAAAAAATTATGAATACAGCAATGGCCAATGAGATTATTGACATGCATGAGACAATCTGTACTTGATCGAAGACTGCTTGGAAAACATATAAATGGGAATTAACCAGGCTACGATCATACAAAGATAATACTTACAGGTAATGGGCATTACAACTTATTAAGGTCTAAAAGTATGTACACAAGTAAGAATTATCGAATGGTTTTACAGCCGATGGGAGGAAAAGAGAGACTATAAATTGGTTAGTTAATTAGGACCCCAGCAGCTGAGATACATCACCATACGAAGCGACTCTTCCATCGTCTTCAACCTCTTCCCGCCGCCAGATTTGAGGGTGTTGAGAGCAGGCCCGGAGTCGAGAATGGCCGGAATTTTCCGGGCCTGAAGCGAGGAGGAGGAGGAGGAAGCCGTGTCTTTGAGGGACTTGAGATGAAGGCCGGTACTAGTGGAGGAAGGGTACTCTTTGATGGCCTGTGCTGCTCTTATGCCCGCCTGGTACGCCACCCTGCTTGCAAACCTCACGCTCATCCGCAATTACACAATGAAAAACAGAGATTAGTAAATACCACTCGTAGTAGCCAATTGAGAGATCATCGCTATACACTGTGTGGATATATATACACGGAGATTAGAGCGGGCAGAGAGAGAGGAGGATATGTATCGATTGATGATGATGCAAATTAAGCGGATAAGAACTCCACGCCAGCGCCGCGAATAAGAGAAAACAAAGGGCCGCAAAGATTTTTTTTTTCCATATTCAACTCCGTGAAAAGGCAGGTGTCTAAGAAGTGGCCACGAAAATCAATAGTTGCCGCTTATGACGCCGACTGTGACGATCTGTGAATAGTTTCTTGAAAAAATGGGGACGCTTTTTAATATTATCAGGTGGCAAATGGTGGGATCAAAAAGAGAAAACTGCTATTAATTAGTTTTATAATAAATAAAAAAATTAAAATAAAAAAATAATTTTTACTCGGGCAGAAAGAGACCAACAAATATAATGTTTTCGGAATCATATAGTTTGCCAGAGTAATGGTTACTGATTGAACAAGGCATGATGGACCAGCAAATTTTAATTCTTCTCGAAAAATTTGTCCAGGAAGAGGAAGAAGAAGTGGCAAGTTTTGTTTCTCTCCCAAGACAGCACATACAATACTTCAAAACCAACAAGACTAAAGATTGAATTCAATTTGGCTATAAATGAAAGAGAAGCAAAATTTTCTCCCCAACAACTTGTTCTTTTGATGTCATTATTTGCTATAATGAACTTATTCCTCCTATCCATTCAAAGATTGTTGTACTAATGCTTATGTGTGGGATACTTAACATCTGATCTATTTTTCTTAACTCAGAATTTACTGAATATAGTGTGGACATCTATCTCTGTATACAACATGTGTATATATGTACTTACAATAGCACAGGATACAAACCCAAATTCGGAATTTTCCATTTCGAAAACATAATTAGTGCAATTCATGATTCAGCTATACAACTCTTAGGATACGAGGTCGTTGAGTCAACGACCTAAAAATTGAAGCCTTAATCCATCTCCATTCTGCTTTATGACAAGGCATTAGCTCTTAATGATTTATTTGCAGAATTTTCCTAACGGAGATGTTGTCCTTGTTTTATTCAAGTTAAAACATCCAACTGCCCTTTTATGACCATCAAATCAAAATGAAATAAAAATAATGCCTTCTTTCCTCTTAATCTACATCACGTTTTACTTATCTGTATCACGTAGTCAGACGAGATAGATGAGACAGAGAAAGACTTTCACACGTCAACTTGATACAAAACATCCAGAGCAGCCATTAGGACATTTCTTCTTGTGTAGTTTTAGGAGACAAATTTAACAGAATTCAACAACACAAACAGTTTGCTTACCCATGCTGAAGTAATTCCAAAATCCACCACGAAATGTGTGATAACCTTCCTACAAAGGATCAGCAAGAGCTCGTCAGAAGCTCAGAAGTCGCAAAAAAAAACATTCTAGCTTGGCAATTAAATATAGCACACTAAACCAATTCACAAGATCAAAATTTCAATGACAAAACGTGGGTTTATTAAATGTTAAAGATGCTCGCCTTGTTAACTAATTTGTTTTTCCTAGAGTTAACGAAAATTGGAGGACTAGCGAAAAAGGGAAAACTGAGTCGAAATCAGACCAAAGATGTAAATCCTAAAAATGGCAAGCAGGAACACCATGTAAGTTGCAGCCAGCAATTTAGCAATACGAAATCGTAAATGATCAGCTGGATGGGTATCTGCAATTAACAAGCCATCTCAACCATTATCATAGAGTGCGCCCATGCAAAGCTTTATAGGTTTCTACATACTGTGATTCCCACGCAACGCAAATATTGACCATTAAATCCAATAGAAGTTGATTCCATCATAATCTGGTAGGTTCTTCTTCAGAAGCACCGTTACAACCTTCTTTCCCTTGTCTTGTTGTTGAATCTTCTTAGCAGGTGCCATAGATGGGTGGAGAACAAGGATAATAATGAATAAGATGGAAAAATGAATCAAGAGATACCAGAACCAGTTTTGTGTTTTCCTTTCTTCTTACATACGCTCATCTCTTTTTATGTCCTCTACCCTCTCTCCCTGAAATCACACTTTTACTCGCAAAAATTATTAACAATCAAACTAACACTCAATTTCCCGTATCAATCCCAAAACACTTTACTCATTTCTCCCTATTAACCTTCCCTAGCACGTTACTCCTTATTTGTATCATTATCAAACATTTATTTGTTTCAAATTCCAATAGCCTGTCCTGTGACGCTTGCTAGCGTGGCACAAACTGTTTTCAAAGCCAGCATATTTTAGTCATTAGTCTAGGTTAATGAAATATCTTTTCATAGAGAGAAAGCTAAGCAAACACCAAACCTAGTTCATTGGTAATATCTCCCAACAATAAATGATGATCACATTTACACAATACTTTGTCAAATGCATAAATTCCAGAAAAACTTCTTTCCCAGAAATTACAGGCTCCCATGCCTTCAAAAGGGGGACAATATGACCTTAAAAAACTCTTTCCATTGTACTGACCCTAAATTATTTACGATAAAGTAAACACAAAGACAACGACGAAAGACAAGATGACATGAAGCCATGGTTTGCATTTCGGCCATCGCCCAGAAACCTACCGAATGATATGTCGAAACGAAATTTGCAAGCAAAAATGATTTCGCCTACATCGCAGATATTAGGCAAATTTTTTGACTGATTTAGGCGACATCTATATTGTCACCGGAGAAATTGTCAACCTCTTCTGTTAGGTTCAAACTTATTAACCCATCTATATCAAATTAATTGTTTAGTGTCATTAATCCATTAGCACGTGTTGGTCAACCGTATTGCACCCACTTACTTTGTTTGTAATTTTGATTATCCATCTTAATTATGCTTTGCATATCTCCGATATATCTCTGCCAACCAAACTTTAAAAATAAAACAGAAATTCGATATTGCAAACTTTGCATGAAGCAAACCAATATATGCACGTCGAAATATTAAACTAATCAATGTCTATCAAGCAGCTCTTCCGCTGGTTACCTGATTTAATTTGTCAGTAGAGGAAACAAGATGGAACGCGTGCAAAGAGTGTGGCAACTCTAGAGGTGCCATTGGGTCGCTGGAGGTTCCTTCAAGAGCTTTCATCCTCGTGGCAATATGCCAGCTGAAAATAAATAAAATTGAATCTCTGTAAGAAACAGAGAATTAAAGGGAGGGTAAATAATGGCGGGCAAGTGCTATTATTAAGAACACACCTGTTAATCTTCATCTCTCCTGCTTCTAAAACAATTTCATCGAATCGGCATTAGTGTCTGAAATCTTTTTTCCCTGCAAGAGAAATGGCATTGTACACGATCCAAACATACTATGTAGGAGCCGACAATATATGTATATTTATACATATATATAATTTTTTCTATAATATATCAACAGAAAAGTGGGCCAATAACAGGCACATATATTGAGGTTGAAATTGAACAGAGAAGGAAATATACCCAACCCAATGATAATAATGAAAATGGTAGATTGTTTCCCGTTCCCAAAGGCACAAATGCGATCGGCGGTGGCCACTCCAAGCAACCAGCCTGCCGTACCATCTCCTCCGCAACCTAAAACCACTCTAATTGGTTAAATAAAATTGATAGTTAGCCACTCTAGTTGGTTCATCACTTGATCATATTATTTTCATTTTTTTTTTCTCTTCTTCCAAAAGAAGAACCGAAATAGTTTAACAAATGCAGAAAACTCACAATTACTTGCAACCTGTTATAAATTCTGGTGGCCAAAGCATCCCCACAAGACTTGAGCCTTTCCAAGTTGCCATAAAGCCTATGAAGCGCCTTATCAGGTGCTTCCTCTCCCAAATCAAATATCTATAAACTAGTAGCAACACCTGATTATGATATGAGCTGCTAGCAGCACAATGTGGGGGAGATTCAATTCAAAGAATGAATAAACACTAACACCTGAGCTCTATTGAGTAGGCTGCGGTAGGTAACCAGCAAATCTCCGCCAAGTTGGTCGCCACTCGGGGAGTTGATGAAGACAATGACCGGGCACAAGGGTAAGACCTGGGAGCTTCTTCGACGGGGGAATCGGGATCGATTATGTGTAATTGGGGATGTAGTTGTGATTGTCCATGTGCAGGGCACATCCCCGTTCTTGTCATATATCGCCCACCTTCCCTTAGCTATTCTACTTGCATATATACACATCAACCATCTTCAGAGTCACTGATCACTCCACTCCACAAAAACTGGAATCGAAGGACCAATAAAGGCAACAAAAAGGCATGTGCATGCGTCTTCAACCAGGAGTGATCGGAGAAGATGAAAAGATTCCTCGGAAGCCGTCCTTGGAATTGGGCAGAGTTGTGATTGTCCCCGTGCAGGGCACATCGCCGCGACCAACTCTCGTACTCATTAGACGTGAATTTCGTATTTTCCATTTTCACGTGGAAGTGACGAATTTCATATACTATTCGGTGTGAAGGAGATAATTTTTTTTTTCAGATTTACCTTTTATATTGTATATTATTTTACTCTTAAAAAAAGATTTTTTTTTGGGAAAATATCATTAATAACCCGATTTCAAATTTCTCTTTTAAAAAATTGTCAAATTTATAAAATTATATCAGATACAACCGTTATTAAAATTTTTATATCAATCATAACTAAATTCCATCATTTTTATTTAATAACGAAAGCACCTATAAATTAATACCAAAATAAATGATGGATAAAAATTATAATATTTACTAACTTCATGCTTAAAATAAAAGGGTTGGCTAATAAATGATGAATAGGCTTTAAAATTATGTTGTTGATGAACTAAAAAACAAAAGGTAAAAATTTTATATTTTTAGTGCAAAAAACAAACTTATTCCTCCGATCCGTTAAAAGATTGTACTAATGCTTCTTGTGTGTGGGCTAGTTAACATCTGATCTGTTTTTATTAACACAGAATTCACTGAGTACAGTTGAGTCATCTATCTCTATATACAAGTTGTATATATGTAATATTACAATATCTTAAGGTGCTCTATTCTCCATTAACCTACAGAACTTTGGAACTGGCTCGCCTATATCTGATCTTTATATTGTCTTTTCAAGTGTTTGCGGAGTAAATTTCTTCCATTTTAAGCAATTTGTAGTTTTAACTTCCTTGCATTTTATAGCTATTCATGTCAAAAACATCGAACGATCGCATGCACATTTTAATCTCAAATTTGTATCCTGTGCTGCTCTAAAAGAATAAACATTTTCAAGTGATTGCAACGTGGTACGGTGAACAATGGTCACTTAACACTCTTATAATCCCCCTTATGACACACTAGCATTATCAAATTAGTCAGCTATATACAAAATGATATCACATTCAATCTCAATGACTACAGCTAACAGTGGGCTTGGAACAATCATTCTCACACTTGAACGACAAATTATCGCAATGACTTAGTCAGCTATACAATAGCATCGATGTACACTCAAACTTTCCAAGTTTTAGCAAAGAATACAAGGAAATCACATCTTTCCATTATATATATATTTATATATATAACAAAAGAATAACAATACCTTGAGCATTGGTAGGTCTGGTTGTATTAACTAATCTGTGAAATATCAACATCTTCTGGGTATCTGAACGTATCAGCTGCCCCAAACTTTCTCCTCGCCTCTGTGGTGTCTTCATCGGAGTCATCACTATCCACATCATCACGTTGATGGCTTCCGGAATGAGACATAGGGTCATTCGCATTTCTAGATTTGGAATCTTTGGTTGCTAGCATATTGACTTGTCCAAGATGAGAAATCTCAATGACGACTGTTTGATCATCGACGGGAAGAGGTTGCTTCCACGGCTCTCCATCCATTCGCATGAATGTGTGATCTGCTGCTCCCTTGTGAAACTCAAATCGAATTCTGTGTGCCTGTATAATAAAGAGAAAGGAACATATGAGGAATCAGTTATATCATTAATGTACCTTTCAAGTGTCTTTACCTGTGCTAGGCGGGTGCCATGACCCTTGGGAGCAAGCAAAACTAGTCCATGCCATGCATCTCTGAAGCCCACAACCTCCAGTAGGCCATCATCGACGAATGGTGCTGTTAAATCTCTCTGCAAAATAGCAGATATTATTGCTTTCCCAAACAACCATTCTTTCAGAAAAGATAGAAACTATAGTTCGAAAACAATGAAATTATATACTAATCAGAAAATTCAAACTTACGTCCCGCTCTTTCTTCTCGTTGGGAGTTCCCCAAGGGTTTAGTCCGCCAGAAAAGCTAGGTAGGTTGAGACATACAATCGATCTAATGCTGTTAAGTAAAAAATCCAGAATCCGGTTAGTGCGTATTGCCCTTTAATTTATCAAGGTCAGTACCACTGTTCACAGCATAGATGCAGGAAACGAAAGAGAAACAAGACAAAAATATAATTGCTCTCAGCCACTATTGTTTAATTACCTGCTTGGTATATTGAGAACTTGCCATGTACCCGTCTTTTTCATGATTTTGACTTTAGCAAGATGAGCAATATTCCTGCATAAAATAAATCGAAATAATGATGAAGTATATATATATATATATATATATGTATTGATTCGTTAAAGACTGTCAGTAGTACCTTGATTCGCGATGAACAAGTGGAGCAAAAAACCATCCCTGCGTACATCCCAGTCTAGCGTATGTGGTCTGGTCAAGTAAATAGATATTAGCCCTTCTACAAGAATTTCTAGTACCTAGATTAATAACACTTCAAACATGGTATTTAACTGCGTAATATTATGTTAACATAATACCTGATTTACTATTTGATTTTTGAATTTTTCAGGATGCAGTTTCCTTTCAGAATGAAATGCATATGATACTTGAGCATCCATTCCTGCAAAAAATAGTTCGAGAATATTCTCCAGACACACATGGCACATAAAGAAGCATGCGATGCAACATTATAAAAATGGCTATTGCATAAAAAAACCACATAGCTTTGAAATTTGAGCAGCTGTTCACATCAGGCGAATGACATTTAGCAACGTATATTGAACAGTTTCAGTGATTGCAACGTAAAGTGAACAGTGTTCTCATAATGCGGAGGTTACCTGTATGTTGCAATCACTGTTCATTATACTTTGCAATCATTTAAACTGTTAATTCTTTTAGAATAGCACAGGATACAACCATGAAGTTTGATTTTTTTTTTCAATGTCACATAATTATTGCAATTGGTAATTTAACTATTTAACTTTTCGATATGAGGTCATTAAGTCAACCATCTTAAAATTCAAGCCATGATACTTCTCCAAGCTGCTTTATGACAAGATTAATGACATATTGGCAGATTTTTCCAAACGGAGATGTTGTTTTATCACATCTTACTAGGTATGGAAATGACCTTAGTTGGACGATAATACTATTACATCCCTTGTTTTTCTTGAGTTAACATCCAACAGCCCTTTTGGACCATCAAATAATGCGCTTTTTTCTCTTAACCTTCACCACATTTTTTTTCCTTATCCGTTTCATGTAGTAATATATTATAGGGAAGGATTTTCATAAGTCAACTTGATTCAAAACAACTAGAGGAACCATTAGGACATTTCTTGCTCTATAGTTATAACAGACGAATTGAGAAGAATTCAACAATACAAAGAGTTTGCATACCCATGCTGAAGTAATTCCAAAATCCACCACGAAATGTGTGATAACCTTCCTAAAAAAGATCAGCAAGAGGTCGTCAGAAGCTCAGAATAAGGAAAAAAAAACACTCAAGCTTGGCAATTGAATATAAACAGGCTAAACCAATAAACTCGATCAAATTTCAATGATAAAGCATGTGCATATTAAATGTTAAAGGTGTTCACATTGTTAACTAAGTGGTTTTTTCTAGAGCTAACTGAAGTTGGAGGATTAATGAAAAAGATGAAAGGAGTCGAAATAAACAGAGACCATAGATGTAAATTCTAAGAAATGGGAAGCAGAAACTCCAGGTATTTTATGATGTAAGAATCAGTCAAGCAAGATAGCAATTGGAACTCATATATGATCAGTTGGATAGGCCTCTGCAATTAATTAGCCATCTCAACCGTCATCATGGAGTGTGTCCATGCATACCTTTAAAGCTGTGATTCCCATACAACACAAATAATGACCATTAAATCAAATAGAAGTTGATTCCATCATGATCATATATTTATTTGCTTCAAATACGATTAGCCTAGTTCTGTGAAGATTGGTAGTGTGGAACAAACTGTTTTCAAAGCCAGCATATTTTAGTCACTAGTCTAGATTAATGAAATATCCTTTCCTACAGAAAAAACTAAGAAAACGCCAAACCTAGTTCAATGGTAACACGTCCAAACAAAATGATCACATTTACATAATACTTAAAGCCAAGTGCATAAATTCCAGAAAAACTTCAATGCCAGAAATTACCAGTTCCCAATATTTTTCTTTTGACCGTTACCTGGTTTAATTCATCAGTACAGGAAACACGAAGGAATGCATGCAAAGAGTGCGGCAATTCCAGAGGTGCAATTGGGTCGCAAGAGGTACCTTCAAGAGCTTTCATCCTCATGACAACATGCCAGCTGAAAATAAGTAAAAAAGAATCTCTGTAAGAAACAGAGCGATAGAGGGAGGGTCAACCATGGGGGGCAAGTGGTATTATTAAGAACAGACCTGTCTATCTTCATCTCTCTTGCTTCTAACACTTGCTTCAAAAACAGTTTCACCGAATCGGCATTAGTATTTGGATTCTTTTTTCCCTGCAAGAAAAATGGCATTATACACAAACCAAACATACCATGCACGAGTAACTCTTACTATAATATCGACATAAAAGTGGGCTAAAAATGGGCACATTTATTAGAAAAAGAAAAAATTGAATATTGAAGTTTAGAAAAAACATAGAAGGAAACATACCCAACCAAATGAAAACGGTAGATTGTTCCCTGTACCCAAAGGTACGGTTGCAATAGGCGGTGGCTTAGCCAACTTCATGTCACAAACAACTCCAAGCAACCAGCCTGCCGTACCATCTCCTCCAGCAACCTAAAGTCACTCTAATAAGTTAAAATTGATAATAAGCCGCTCTAATTGATTCATCACCAGATGCTATTATTTTCAATTTTTTTTGCTTCTCCCAAATGAATTGAAATAGTTAACAAAAGCAGAAAACTCACAATTAGTCTCAAGCTCGTATAAATTTTGGTGGCCAAACCATCACCACTAGACTTGAGCCTTTCCAAGTTGCCATAAAGCTTATGCAGCACCTTATCAGGCGCTTCCTCTCCCAAGTCAAAGATCTATAAATTAGTAGCAACACCTGATTATGATACGAGCTGCCAGCAACGGCACAATGTGGGGGAGGTTCAATTCAAAGAATGAACAAATACAACACCTGAGCTCTATTGAGCATGCCGCGGTAGGTGGCCAGCAAATCTCCGCCAAGGTGGCCGCCACTCCGGGGGTTGATGAAGACAATGACGGGGCACAAGGGGTACGACCGGGGAGCTTCTTCGACGGGGGAATCGGGATCAATTATGTAATCGGGGATGCGGAATTCGTCCAAGAAGCCCGCTCCCAGGTTTGCGTTCGCCATCCTCTTTCTCGTTAGTTGTTATAAATCCCTCCCCTAGCTAATTGCTATGCTACATACATATCAACCATGTTAAGAGTCATAGGCCGCTCCACAAAAACTGGAATCAAATGATCAATAAAAGCCACAAGACAACATCAACCAGGAGTGATCGGAGAAGATGAAAAGATTCCTGGGAAGCTGTCCTTGGAATTGGACATAGCTGTGGTTGTCCCTGTGCAGGGCCCATAGCCGCGACCAAGTCGCCCGCTCATTAAAATAAATGAATATATGTATAAAAAAAAAGAGGGTGGAGAATGGTGGAGTTGAGATGATAGGGGGATATTCAATATTGGCGCCTTGTGATCCAGATCCCAAATTCCCACTTCCAAGGCCACAGCATTTGTAAAATGCCAACTAAAACGGGAATCGGCCGGCGCCGCGCGGGACAAGGGGCCAGAAACGGTGCAGCCTGGTGTGGTGGTGAAAACACACGAGTATAAAAGAGGGGAACAACTAACAACATCAACAACAACAACAAAAGTATTGAGTTGGAATGGAAAAAGGGACAGCCGAATTGTGGGAAAAGTTGGAGCATTGGTTCGGGGGGGGGGGGGGGGGGGGG
>JAVDBV010085394.1:0-21905 GCA_032619315.1 Piper longum | reverse complement strand
AAATTTTCATAATCCTGATGTTGTTACCAGTGCTTTTATTATCATGACCATAATTTCCGGGGAAAAAATCTCTTTATGGAACTCACAGCTATTGCCTTTCCCCCGTATTATGTGATTGCAAGGTTTCTTTATGTTTTGTTTTTTTCTTCCTTTGCTCTGCAATTTTCTTGTCAGTTCCTTAAAGAAATTACAACTTTTTTGGTAGTCATATTCCTCATTTGCTACACATTGATGGATCGGTGATGTAGATATCGATGGAAGAGATTAAATTATGGGTTTTGACGATTTTGATATTTAGTGTTTAATCTTCTAGGTGATATGCCCTTACAAGATGAAGAGACTGATAGAAATAAGAAGTTGAAGCCATATTTCTGGAAGATGAAAAAGTTACTTCTCTTTTCAGGCAATGATTATCTGGGATTGAGTTCCCATCCGATGGTTAGAAAAGCTGCTGCAAAAGTAATGAAGTGCCTTTTTGTTGGGTTCGCAAAGACTTTATTGTTTTTTATTCTCTTTAAGAATTTTTCTTATCTATCCTAGGCTCTGGAAGAATTAGGGATGGGTCCTAGGGGTTCAGCCTTGATATGTGGTTATACTAATTACCATAGGCTGCTGGAATCATCATTGGCAAAACTGAAGAACAAGGAGGTGCAAATTATATTTTTCTTTTTCATATACCTCCATTAGCTACATAATTAGGTTAGAAAATGTAACTAGAAACTTTGGCTTTGCTTCCAGGAATGCCTTCTTTGCCCTTCAGGGTTTGCTGCCAATATGTCTCTGATTGGGAGTATAGGAAGCATTGCCTCTCTTCTATCTGAAAGTGGGAAACCAAATAACGATGAGAGAATTGCAATATTTTCTGATGCTCTAAACCATGCATCTATAATCGATGGAATTCGTCTTTCAGAGAGACAAAGAGAAGCACATGCCTTTGTGTATGAGCATTGTGATATGGCACATCTTGATGCTATGTTGTAAGCTTGCCTGCTATGTTGTCTACTTTAAATAAACTTTGGTCACATTATCCTCTTGTTCCAACAGCCAATTGCTTAGTTTCTCAATGTACTTTTGCTTTTTCTAAATTGTCTAATTAATTTGTTTCCTTCAACTTTACAGGTTAGCTTGCCCTATGCAAAAGAGAGTGGTGGTCACTGATGGGTAATCCTATACATCTCCATTTCCTGTTTCCAAATGTTTGAGTTATTGGGGAAGGCATATAATATTCATTCCATGTCTCTGCTCTAGTAGGAAATCTACCACTACTTTCACTTGTAATATCTGATATTTGTGACCACACACATGCTGTCACCTTTATGCAATGTGCAGCTTACCCGTTTTTGTCCACATATTGATGATTGTCTGACATACCGTGGTGGATTCCTGATGAGGAAACTTGTAAATACATAAAAAAATTTTGATAAGCGAAAAGGAGGTTGGAATCAAGGGGGGGAAGAAGAGAAGAACAAAAGGAGAACCAACTTTGAAATCTGCCACAACAGTTCATGTTATTTTATAATTAACTGTACAAAATCAAGGTCCATAAAAATTCAATTTACAGACTCCTGATGCTTGAAAACCTAGGGGAGATCCTAATTCAAATACTAATCGAAATACTGATTGATCAGTAAACATAATTCATTAGTTAACTGTTAAATGAAGTGACTTTTTTCAATAATTGTATTGTATAAGACTGATGTAAAACTTGCTCTGCATCAATTTTACTTCTTGTGTTGAATTTGAGTAGTACCAATAGGTATATATTTTGAGTTGCATGTTTCTTGTTGGCACACTACAGTCTATTCAGCATGGATGGAGACTTTGCGCCACTCCCTGAGCTGGTCAAGCTGCGTAGGAAGCATGGGTTTTTATTGGTTGTTGATGATGTAATCATTGTATTGTTTTGCTTTCACTAGATCAAGTTTTTGGCTGTTCACTTAAGCAGCATTTTGACATATCTACTGACTAATATCTCCCTCTTTCTCTCTGAATAGGCACATGGAACTTTTGTCTGTGGAAAGAATGGTGGTGGGGTTGCAGAACTTTTCGGTTGTGAAAGTGATATTGATATTTGTGTGGGTACTTTGAGTAAGGCTGCAGGTTGTCAAGGCGGTTTCATTACTTGCAGGTAAGTAATCTATTTTTTCCTTCTTTATTTTTCATAGAACATGATGACATCCCGAGAATGGATTTATAGACTCTGATTGGTAGATGGCATAGCTCAAGTGGATGACTGCAACACTATATGACTTTAACTTCATGAATGGAATTGAACAGCAAAAAATGGAAACAACTCCTTCAATCAAGGGGTCGCTCATTTATTTTCTCATCTGCATTTCCCGTGCCTATTGCTGCTGGTGCATATGGTAGGAAGCTCTCTTGGATGGTGTTCTGCTGATTATTTTATAGTATGTATGTGTCTTTTTGTTTCTACATGATATCTTTTCTTTTACAAAAATTAGTGTTTAAGATAAAAATGCCCCTTTAAAAAGGCTCTTGCAAACTTGGGAATTGTTATTGAAAAAACGTGTCTGTAACTGTATAAAGTTATTAATTGCATACCTTGATAATTTCCTCTACCAATTAGAGTTGTATATTGCCATGCAATACCAATGAAATTAAGAGAAAGCTTTATTTTTGCAAGTTGATTAGATATTCCTTGTTAGTGCAAAACAGGAAGTGTTTATCTGCGTCATAGTCTTAAACTTGTGAGCTCATACATTTATCTGCTTTTCAAGATAAATAATTAATGACTTCGGTGTTAATGTTATGTCGTGGCAAGCAATAATCCTAACATAATATGCACATTTTTTGGAAAAATATCTCGTAATTTATATTTTCAAAATAAGTTTCTTCTTATTTATTTCTAAGTATAGTCTGATCTCTAATATTTACTAAGAAGTGATATTCTTAGTCTGTGGCATAACTTGCTGCAACTTATCTTTTTAAAATTAAATTATAGTGGTCCAGGTTTTTGTGCTTTCTCTTAAAAATAGAAGGCTCTATGTTTTCAGGATGTTGAGAAGACTTTGCTGAAAATTTCTTGTTAATCTTTCTTTCGGTTAAATTTCTGTCTTTTCTGTCTTGGAACTTTTTATCTTTTCTGAATTTGTAAGCTGTATAAGCCTGACAAGTTTTCTTGATTTGATAGCTTCAGTTTGTGTCTCAAGAGAAGAAATGTGGCGACGACAAGCCATATGGGATCGAGTTCATGACTTCTCCATTTTGACCAAAATTCCAATTACTAGCCCCATAATATCTCTTGTTGTGGGGGACGAAGAGACAGCTCTTAATGCCAGCAGGTTATAATTTCTCCAGCTTCTTTATATTTTCTACTATTTGGCCATCTCTGACTTTTGAATTGTGTCAGGCATATGCTAAAATCAGGTTTTCATGTGACTGCTATTCGACCTCCTACTGTTCCTCATAAAGCATGCAGGTATAACTTATTAGATATGTACTCGCTCTTGAACCTCAATTCTGATCAGCACTGTTTTTTAGAAATTCTTTTGCTTTGGATCTCTGCAGGTTGCGGGTAACCCTCAGTGCAGCGCATACTTTTGACGACATTAAGAGGCTTGTCGATGCACTCTCCCATTGCATCGATCTCTCTGCTGTCAATGTTAATGCCATAGTCACTGACGTTATGGCAAAGCTTTGAAGTTTTGAAGTAGCAAAGGTCTAGCATTTGGCTGTAGAAAGGTATTCGGAATGGAACTCAGATATCTCCAACTCCTTTCATAAATTAACTTACATTTTACAAAAACAGTTTTAACTTATAAATTTTGCAGATAGGAACCTTTAAAACTAGTTTCCTGTAAGAAACACGCATTCATATTCTGTTCTTATCCTAAATTCATGGGATAAAATAGTTTTTGTATGTAAAATGAAGAATGCTGGGATATTGTTTATACAGGTCATTGGGGAAGCGGTTGCCTTTCAACAAAATCATAGGAGTGTTTCATAGAGAAGGCCAATGCGTAGTGTCCATTCATGAAATAGGTTCTTCTTGGCTCAGTTTTCTCTTTTCTTAAATGGTTATAGGACTTGAGGATCATTGATGTCAGGTTTTTTTTTTTTGGGTTTAAGTTTAATGATGTATTTTTTATTTAAAAAAATGGGTCCTTGGTTCAGCAATTTGCATGTTCTAAATTTATGGTCGAGGAAGAGACACATGATTTACAGGCATAAACCAACTTTAGGATATTAATCATCAAAACTAAAGGAGGACCTAGCTTATTTATTCATTCTCTAACAGCTTATTTTTTGTACCAATGCCTACAAATATTTTGTGGATGGTGTTATACAAGTATATCTGCCTTTTCTTGAATGGAAATATCAGACTACTGTTTCACTGTTCCAATTCAGATTTTGGATATCCTCATTTCTCTCTTCAAAATGGGACGGACATATTCATGGTAGCCGTCTGGCACCACCGAATCGTTTAATGGATCCTTCCATGCTCGCTCGTAAAGCGTCGGATACACATTACCATCATGGCGCCCAAGAGCCGAACCAAGGAAGTGATCCGTGTAATCGAATGAATCGACAAGAGCAACTGCATTAGGTCTCACCTACATTGTCAGCAAGCAAATGAGTTTTAAACTGATCAAGCAATGCTTCACCTGAAGGAGGTAATTTTTTTTAAAATGCCCATGTGTTACCTTGGAGTATAAAGATCTAAGCTGCTCATTAGCAAGTGTAGCCTGTTTTGGGGTGATGCACCCAGTCGATAGAAAATCGCCCGAGTACTTGTGAAGCAAAGAGAGAGCATAGACATGGCAAAGGATGCTCAGCTGATTCTTAACCCCCCTTCCAGGAATGTTTTGTTGAAGCTTTTCGAAAAACCTAATCGAGAAATCGCCATATGAATGCAAGGAGATGATTAAATCCTACAGCAGGCCAGTAGGGGAAGAATGGAGACATTAAAAGACATTAAGATCTTACTTTGAGACAACTATCAATTGACAATGAGCGATGGCAGCGTCCTTTAGATCAGAAGAGTGTTCAGAAAATCCTGTTGCAAGTAAAACATCTACTTAGAATTGCATGGAAGGGCAAGGTAAATATCACGCACAGTATAAAAAAACACAAAGCGCGCAATTGTTTGAAAAATAACATGAACTTGTAACTAGAACCACAGAAAAGAAGAGACAAATACCTTCTTCAGGATTTGGTGCTTTGCTGATGTTTGTGGCACAGGCTACTGTTAGCCTTGCTGCCCTAGCTTCAAAAGCCTCAATAACAAAAGACGGATTCAACCACTCTTCGGCTGCATTGCAAACAACACACTTGTAAAATAATCCCAAATTTTTAACAAGTGGCCATTCCCAAATATTTCAGAATCAAAACTGCACAGTTAAATTTCCATTCATAAGAAAGTCCATAACTCCCAGACAACATACTTAAATATAAATGTGAATACACTTCAAATAATTATTGTACCACTTCTAACACCAGAAGCACTCTGCAACAAATGTTCCAGCCGTGACAGATATGCTGTTGTTCCCACTGGTTGTTTACCTGATGCTAATTGAGAAACAGTCTTTACAAGGAATCTTGCAACCTGAAAAAAAAGGTGGTTTGATAAAATAACAGTAGGATAAAAACAAGGAATTGTTATATACATGAAGCTCGCATGCCCTTCTCCCCAAGATGGCATAAACATGCATGTCATACATGCATAATTGTAACTGAGGAGAGCAGAGAAGAAAATGTGAATTTCATACATAGAGGATCATTCAAGTTACAAGAAAATGAGCAATGTTTGAAAGTTGAAATTAGAGAACAAAGAACAGTGAAGAGATTTCTATCCTTCAATAACAAATGCAAGGAGTAATCAATATGGAGATCAGCAGAAAAACCTGCAGTAGCAAAACAACATTGTCTCCTTCATATGTACAAGTGGGTACATATACAGCATAAAGCTCAGGAAGTCCACTACTACACAAATAACCATGGCCACCACATAATTTGCGACATTCTTCAATGGCATCCTGCAACAAATAGATAAAATTATCCATCAGAACAAGGAAACTTGTCACAACAGTAGCGAGGTGTACAGAAGATAAAGCTGCAAAACGAAATAACAATTTGACAATTAAAAGAGAACAAATAAAACTAGAAAACATGCATAAAATGCTAACATTTGCATTGAGAATTACTTACTGATCAAAAGGAATTATTCAATTTTTTTACTAAAGAGATGTGGTTCTTACAAAACAAATTTACAGCTCAACAAGAGGGTACCATCCTAAATAAACAATAAAACACAAATACAATTAATAGATGAACAGTGTAAAGGTAAATCAAGATACATACAGCAGTGGCAGATGTCGTCAAAGACTTCAAACCAGCAGTGCATGCATGCGCCTCCGGGAGGGTTGAGAAGTCATTGTTTTGCAGCCTTTGGGTAACATCAGTGTAAAGCCATTTCAACCACTCCCCTACAAATCTGAAAGCATATGCAGAAGACAGCAGAGGGAAGAGCCTGCTCTGCTGAGTCTTATAATCAAGTACCTATTGATGAAGAGATTAGTAGTATTGTCAGACTAATAATGAAATTAAATAGCATACAGATACGTTTTGCTTAGAGGATGATGTTATACCTGGGTCTCCTGACCACCATTTTGCGAACCGAATTGTCTTCGCACTGCACTATATCTTACAGCAATGCACACTGCTCTAGATAAAGCAATTGAAGCATCCAACACAATAGTCTGGCGCACATAAACCATTGTCCCATAAACAAGCTGTCTCGGAACATTGGACTTTATAACCTTCCCCTCTCTTGTGACTTGAAATACCCGCATTAGCATCTGCTTCCTTGGTATTCTTACATGATCAAAACGTAATACACCATTGTCCATGGTATTGTAGGCTCCATTTCCAAATTTCATTCCTATATCACCAACTGTGACACCAGGAAGGGGCATGTGATTGTCTAGGCTCCGGAGTTGTACAATGAAACCTGTAAATTACTATCGTGTTCAGAAACTACTTGAAAAATGGGCTAATGATCATCAACTACTAAACACATAGCACTCACCATGGACTCCGTGGTCCTGGCCATCTGTAATAAGACGGGCATAGACAACTGCATGAGTTGAAATCTTTCCCAAGCCACCAGACCACCACTAATCGAAAAAATTAAACTACAGTAAACCCTTTCCATACGAGGAGATACATTAATAGACATTTATATGGCAAGCAATCTCTAAAGGGAAGTATAAACTTATTGAAACAACAAAGATAAAGCAAATTAAGTTCAGGAAACGGAAAATTTCAGCAAATCAAGTTCAGAACTCACTTTGCTTGAAGTGAGAGTAGGACTGTCAATGACAAATTCATCTGATTTTGCATCAAACGTCGCTGTTGTTTCAAGTCCTTGAACATTAGAACCATGACCAAGCTCTGTTTGAGCATAACAGCCAATTATTTGCATTTTGTAAGCTAATGGAAGCCATTTCTTTTGTTGCTCATCTGTTCCTTGTCCTTTAATAGCCGGAACAAACATTCCCTGGAGACAGAATTAGCTCAAAGCATGAATCCTATATTCAGAAGAGTCTGAAAATTAATTTTACCTTAGTAATTTTTAGACTTTAAATCACTGTAAAAATAATAAATTGAAGATATTTCTCGATCAAGACAATTTTTAGAGTATTCACTGTTGCGGATACTTAATTTATCCATTTGAGAAACAGACTCACCCAATGTAGATCGGTGTAGGCAGGCTCGTCTACAAAAAACCGTAGGTTGGATGCCTCTTCCTCTGTCATAAAAAAAAAAAGGCACCGTTTAGGTTCACAACTTCAACAAACAGTAGAATAGCACCTATGACTTGTCCATTAACTTGTAGGCGCCAAACCTGTAAGACCAAGCTCATTAATGAGTTTCCACGCATGGGCTGCTTTCCTCAAAGCATTTTTAAACAATTCTTTTCGACCCAGCATCGCTCTATCCTCCTTGCTGAACTCCTGCCAAAACGAAACAGAAGCAAATCAAGACCCCCCAAACAGTTAGATAGTCTTGTCGTAGTTGCTTAATTACCAGGCATTGGATTTCTAACAACTCCAATCCCACATATTAGGCGTCATAATTGCCAAAAAAAAAAAGATGATATAATGAACACCATTGCTTTATGTCTCTGACTGGGGACTATAGAAAAAGACTGGACTGGTAGTCACCATTATATATATGGTCATTGATGTGCTGATTTAGTGGGTTAAGCGGAAGTTAGTAGTTAAAATTAACGAGATCAAAGATAATTAAAAAAAAGGGGAAGATGAAGAGTGTTTCAATTGGTAGGATCAATGCTTTACGAATTCATTCGAGTTTGCAATGAAAATGATCATCTCCTCAGCTCTTCCCAAGCTCTGTTTTCCTCTTCCTCTAGCTTGATCTACCTTCTTCTCTTATCCTCCTTCAACTCAACTTCTCCTCCAACTCATTCTCCTCATCCAAATCGAATTCTATTCTCTAATCTTATATTTTACACCTTCCCAAATCTTCTTCTCCCAGTTATTTATTCCCTAGTCCACCAGATAGCTATGCTTCCAAAATCTGACCCTCTTTTACCCGTTCTTATCCCTCTAACTAACCCCTTCTCACATCCATATACACTAATCCCCCACCCTTCCAAGCACAAGCACACACGCCAACTCATATTGCCCACCTTTTCATCAAATAGATATATAGCATGCAACATCACGCAAAGTCAAGACAGACATCAAACAGTTCCAACCAATTCCACTAACAAGAACAACGTAAGCAAGCAAAGAGGCTCGAATCAAGATTCTTCCCTTCCAGAAACCCACAAAACCCCTCAACAGAACACAAGCAAATCTCGACACAACCGTGAGCGTAGCCCAGAAAGCAGGAAGAAAATAAAAGAAAAAACTACTACTAAATTACTAAGTCAAGGTGGAATGGAACGAACAGGGTCGGAGGCGACGAGGCGGGAGATGCGATGGGCGACTTCGAAGGCGTGGCGAGAGCCCGCCCAGGCGAGCTTCATGGCGTCGACGTCGAACTCCGCCTTGCAGCGCTCCGGCGCTAGCTGATCCACCTCTGATCCCCCCGCCGCCATGTCCACTTCTCCCTTCTTCTTCTTCTTCTTCTTCGACAACGAGGAGGTAAACGCTCCGACCAAATTCCGTCGACGAGAAAGTCAAGTAACGATGGTCGGATTTGGGTGGGAGTATATATAGGGGTGATGATCTCCTACTTCTTGTCGAACTCGTGCAATGTTACTTAAAACAGGATACGCATGTTAACCGTAATACTCGACTTCCCAATTCCGGACAAGGGAGGTTGGCGGCAGGTGGTATCATCCAAGTTTTAAATATCTATACCCAATTCATGGTAGGTGTTGTTTGGTTAAATTAAATTAGATCGGTTTCAACTAAATTTTAAAATTATTATATGGAATATTTAGATATTACAAATATTGTTTGTAATTAATATTGTGTTAAAATATAGTGATTTTGAATAAAAAATGAATTTTGGAAAATATCAGATTAAAAAATCGGGTACAGATTGAAATAATACAAAAGCCCCTGGATTTGTAAAAGCTATGATACACTATAAAACAATTAAGTGTCTGACTTTGTTGTTTCTTGTCTTACGGATTTTCAACTCGTGCTTCATGGTGCTCCGGCCAGACGTTCCCGATAAGAAATGTGTTACAGTTACGGGTGCTAATCGGGCAAGTTGAGTCCACCGTTGTCTTCGAGTTCGAGTCCGTCTCAATACACTTCGATCTGAGTTGAGTTTTAGTCGAATAAAATATCTAGTTTTATTTTTCTATATTTTCTTTTTTATAATTTATAATCAAATAAGTTTTTTAAGATTAAATAGTTCAACTTCATATGAATAATACACTAAATAGATTGTTTGTCCATGAAACTATTACGTTATCATGTAAAATCATCATTAAGACGGGATTTTAATTAATATATTTTATGTAAATAACTATATAAAACATATTATTTAATATGTAATATCGATCTCCGAGCCATGCACTATTCAAATCAAATTGAGTTTAACATCCAACAAACTTGAGTTCAATCGAGTGACTAGCTCCCTAATTTAGAGGTTTCTATGGATCTGGTTTGGATGGGTATTGCTCTTACAAAACCTGTTAATTACCTTAAATCCATATATCAAATTCAAATCCAATTATTTATCATATAAATTTTTGCTACCCAAAACTCGTTCATCAAATATAAATCTGACCATTTAAAACCCAATTATAATATAAAAAATTAAATTAAGTGACACTATAAAAAATTAAATTAGAAATAATAACCTAAAAAATATGGACGTTAATAGGCTAATACAAAAAGAATAAACTTTAAAATATATTAATTTTACATCTAAACACATATATCACTATAATATAGTTTAAATAATATTAAATATATTTTTTATAAAAAAAATTATATTATAGAAATCAGGAACCCCTGCTATCCTAAACCAAATGTGGTCATTATAAAATGGATCCTCGAAACTCAACTATGTGGATACTAAACCCCGTCTAATTGGGCTTGGTTGGGTTAGGTTTCGCGGGTACCCAACCTGATAGGCATATGTATCCTAATCATGTTAAGCTATCGTTAACTCGCGCGATGTGCGGAAGTATATAATTTTTATTTAATTTATTTTTATTAATGAGAAATAAAGGGTAATATTATAAAAGAATTAAAAGATATGTGGCAAATCATAATTAAATTAAAATTTTTGTAAATAGAAAATAAAAGGATAATATTGTAAATAAATTAAAAGACACATTGTAGTAATGTACTAAAAGTCCACAAATTTATATATTTTTATTTATTATGAATAAAAAATAAATAATAATATCATAAAATAGTTAAAAGATATGTGATAAATCCTAATTAAACTAAAAATTTTATAAATAGGAAATAAAGGGCTAGTATTGTAATCAATTTAAAGGACACATGACAACACCACATTAAAATTCATTAGTTTTATATATTTTTATATATAAAAAATAAATAATAATATTATTAAATAGCTAAAAGATACTTGATAAATCCTAATTAAACTAAAATTTTTATAAATAATAAATAAAGGGGTAATATTGTAGTAAATTTAAAGGACATGTGGTAGTACTGCATTAAAAGTCTACAGTTATATATTAGTATATATAAAATAGATTTGATTGCCTTAAAAAATATGGAAGGCCGAGGTTTCTTTTCGACCACATTTTTTAGGAGTAGGTGGATAATCATAGTAATTAAAAAAAGAGTACAATCTGTGTAGGCAATTTAGTTGCTTACTCATATGATGTGCTAAAAATACAAAATTTGGCTTATTAACAATTATCATTTTTAAAATCTTATATTATCGAAGCAGTTGCACTATTTTACCATTTTATGACCTTTTGCTTATATTTTTACTAGCATATGACCGTTATAGTCATGCACTTGTATGATGCGCAAGAAATTTTATCATTTATAATTTATTTTAGAAACATATAATAAGTAAAAAAAAATTATTTGACATCTTGTAACAACCCAGCCCAAATGTAATATAATAATTAATGAAAATATTGATTATTTTTCTAAAAATAGTTAACGAAGTTGACAATTATAAGATCCACATATTTTAAAGAATTCAAATTTCTTTCATGAGCCTAGTCTTTGTCCCCTGAGCTAAGTAAAAACTGATACATTGGTTAGTCATTTTTTAAAAAATAGTTATCTAGCTACAAATTATTTATAGTCATCCGTCTCAAATACAAATTGATAGGCTTAGTCAAGATTATAAGTGCATCCTCACTAACATAGTGGATTTTATTTAGATATCTATTAAACGTGACTAATTGTTTAGGAGACCTTACACATTTCATTTAGCTTGTGATGTTTTCTTTTGTAAATTATTAAAATAAAATTCTAAAGATGTTTTTGATGAAATAATCACCGAACATTGTTAACCTCCTGACTAACTAAATAAAAGGGGCTACTAAAAGAAACAAAAAGTAAGGTTTGATGGTTTTAGCTCTTTTCTTCTTGAAATTTGATTTTTATATGAAATTCTTCTATGTTCATTTTTAACATAATTTACATAATATGATACTTTTTCTATGTATAGATGATATATATGTACCTTGTTCAAGTTATAACTTGAACTTATTGAAGGATTTCGATAATAGAGAACAAAATTTATTCCCTATTATATTTTTTGTAGGTTTATGTTTCATTATATAATTTGTTGTTTAAAATTTAATTAGTTAGTTTGAAGTTATAGTACATCCCATTAGGATTGAAATTGTTACATACCATCATTAGTTTTAACTATATAGTTAAAGATCTTTTCATCATTTTTAATTATTGTAGGTGCTTGGACATAAATATTAAAGTACCACCCACGTTTATATAACAAAAAAATGAAGGTTACATGTTAATTAACTAAGGGGCATTTATATACAATTTATTCAGACCACAAAAAATTAACTAAAGGGAAAATATCGAAACTATCCAAATTTGAGACTTTTCTTTAAAAAATAGCCAAGTTTATAAAATTATATCAGATATAACCACTTTTAAAACTTTTACATCAATCATGGCCAAATTCCATTATTTTTCATTTAATGACAAAAATACACATAAGATTTATTTTTATTAATGTCAAAGAAGATAATGGATAAAGTTATAATTTTTACTAACCTTATATACATGTAAATAGATAAAAGACTTATAAAAGATAAATAGATTCTAAAATTATATTATTGATGAGCTAAAAAGTAAAAGTATATATTTTATAGAATTTTTTAACATAAAAATTGAATTTTGAACCATCAAGAATAAAAAATAAAATAAAATATTTTTTGGGTGTTTGAAATTTGAATTTGAAATTGACATATTTTATTAAACATTAAAACTTTTTTTATGTAATATATTTTTATTATGAATATTTTTAAAAAAAATTAAAATATCATGTTTGGAAAATTAAGACTAATTACCATAAAAGGGAATTGTAAAATTGTTCTCTAAAATACAATTTTCAAAAAAAAAATTTAAAAGTGGTGGCCAACAACAACAGTAGTTTTGGTGACCTAACTAGGGATGGTAGGATCAGATTGTCTCAATGCCTAGGAAGACTGGATGCCCCTAGATCGAGGGTGGTAGGATCTAGCAACCTCAAGCTCAGGGTAGTTAGTCGAGTTGATCAAAGCCCTTTGGTAAATTTTTATTTATTTATTATTATTATTATTTAATTTTAATTTTTAAAGTAATGATATTTTAGATAATTCATATTTATTTTTTTTTCTGTAATTAAGCCTGTTTTTTTCATTATTTGGTAATATTGAAAAAAAATTCTTTCTATTTTTTTACAAGATCCTAGACTATGACATTTGTTCGAAGAGGCATAGAGAAATAGCGCTTTGTGAAAGGTTTAATCTTAGAGATATGCTTACTAAATTATTTGGCGTACATATGTTTACTTAGATACTCATACGCCCCGACCAAGATTTTGGAGGGAGAACACGACGTCCTGATCCGATCTCTTCGTCGGGAAGAAGATCGAACACCTTCCTGACTATAATTGTAGAACGTATGATTCGAGTTAGAGTTTTACTAGAACAAATAAGATAGTTTAACTATCGGTTCAAGTCTGTTTCATTAATCGCGTCTAAGCCAGCCATGAGTTATGAGCGATAAGGGTCAAATATACCTGAATATATGATGATAATATTAAAAAATGATAAGAAATGAGTTATGAGAATATATCAAAGTATGCAGAATTTTTTTAATGTATTTGATTGAAAAAATAATTTTAGGTTGAATCCATTAGAATGAGTTATAAGGTACTTTAGGTGGGCTATCAGTTATAAAACATGTCATTGTGGTGTTATAGTATGCAATATATTTTATGAATTTTTTTTATATTTTTTGGTATATTTTTAAGAACTATTACAAGTTAGTTATTATTTTGATTCGAGTCGAATTAGACTCAATACTTATTTATGATTTTGTCATTGAAGCCTTTCTTCTCCCTCCCGACACCCTCGCCGCCCCTGTGTTCATCGCCGATGCAGCACCATTGCTGATCGACGCCCCACCGTACCGTATCCGTTCCGCCCCGACCAACCCTAGCGACCCTCTAGCAGTCATGACACCTGAATCGGCCCACGAATGCACGACGTTCCCCGATTTGATTCACCGCTGTTCGGGTCGTGCCGCCGTAGCCTTGACACTAACGACCACTCCCTTGACCTCCCCAAGACCCTAGCGCCGTATCCGAGGCCGGCTGTGGGTCCGATCGAAGCAACCGACCGCCCCGGTCGAACTTGTCACCGCCGTCGGCGGTCATCGCCGCTACTACCGTCCTCGCCGTCACCACCATTGGGTTGAGCTCGTTGAGCCAGTGCCAATGGTACCCATACCACTGTCATCCTGTCAGTCGTCGGAAAACCACATGGAAGCTGCCAGAAACCGTCGGAACCATTGGGAAAACTAGATTCATTGGAATTTGCCAAATCATCTATTGAGTTTATAAGGTCGAACCTAATAGAACTTTGGACGCCGCCTAGAGACGAATTCAAGCTCTGAGACGCCCAATGAAACCCTAGCTGTAGCTGATCGCCAATAACGTGACGTATAATTACTTCCGATTTAATTATTTAAAATTAATAATTATTAGCACAATATACTAGGATTGATTGTTTGATATGGTGAATGCTTGAATGTGAATGAAGTGATGATTTACATTGGTGAATGGATATTAGTGATCTAATTTAGTAAAGTAAATCTAAGTATCTTCATTGACTACAATATTACTTAGAAAAATATAACAAAATTGGCAAATAAAATAGGATGAAACAGGGAGTTGTCATTCATGCAAAGAAGAAAAGGCTAATGGGCAAGAGATGATATATATGTATTTTTTTGTATTGCTTCGTGTGATTTTGATTCATTACGTTCCTTCATGTTTATAGTTTTTTGTTTTTTGATTACTTTTATAAGTTCGTGATTCTTTTTGTCCAAAAAAAATTGTGATTTTGGAATTTAATTAATAGAAAGCAGAGCTTTTTTTTTTTCTTATTATTTTAAGTGTGATTTTGATTCATGTCTCCATTTTTGCAGCTGTTTTGTCACGTATGTAAGTTCAATTTTTTGGGGTAGTGGCATCACGTAATCAAAACTATGATAAACTATGGAAGGAGAACTGTTTCTTCTTCCCTGATTCTGTTACTATCCACTCTCTCTATTGCCTTTGCCACTGTTTTCTTTGAAGAGCCTTAATTATTTATTTAAGGCTTCTGTTACATTCAATTTTTAGCCTGTTGTAATGACTGGATTGATCGTGTACAAGATGGTTGGGAGAAATGATGGATTATCTCTGAGTGGAAGAAAGACGAGAACACGATTGGGAAATGGAGGCACACTTCCGGTATATGGAGTGGGGATCATGATGACAAAGGTGTGTGCTTCTCTGTTAAAGGCGCATTTCCGTAGATCAACATGAATTACCTCTTTTTTGAACAGAACAATTTCGCACCTCATTGTAGGCATTCAAACTAGTGAAGACTATAGGTTCTATGCAATCTCAGCTGAGTTCCCTGAGTTCAGCAACAAAGATAAGACATTTGTTCTCCAATTTTCAGTTAAACATGAGCAAGAACTTGATTGCGGAGGAGGGTATATAAAATTGCTTAGTGGTGAAATTGATAGAAAAAAGTTTGGAGGCGAAACACCATATAGGTAATTAAGGTCTATGCCTAACGGTTCTACATGATGTATACTTTTCTAATTTCCCATCATGGTTTTGTGTACGAGGCAATAAATTTTTATATGTTTCCTTTTTTTTGGGGTATGTAATAGTTTGTCCTCAATTGCAGCATCATGTTTGGCCCTGATATTTGTGGTCAAGACACCAGAAGGGTTCACGCTATTATTTCTAGAAAGGGGCATAACTACTCGATTAAGAAGAACATTGCATGTGCCACTGATCAGCTGACCCATGTATATACTTTCATTGTTCGATCAAATGCCAATTACACTATTCTCATTGACAATAAAGAACAAAAAGCAGGTAGTTTGTATGATGATTGGGACATACTTCCGCCAAGAAAAATTGCTGATCCACTTGCTAAAAAAGTAAGTTTAGAAATAATTATCATCTTCACTTCATGGTTCTCTTTTCCTTTCTAAAAATGACTACAATTTTCCCACTGAGGTGTCAGACAGGTGCATTATTTTGCATGGCTTCATCTCAACTATAGCATTTAGTTTTAACTGATTCAGTCATTTGCAATACCATGTAGCCAGATGATTGGGATGACAGAGACTTCATTCCTGACCCTGAAGATGAGGAGCCAGAGGTAAGGGCTCTGTACAGGCATTTGCCATTGACATATAACATTGTGTATATAAAACCAACATTTGTTGATTTGATTTTCCTTGTGCTACGAAAATATTCTTATTGACATATCTTTAATTTTTTTTAGAATTATTACATTATCAAAACCTTTTATATTTGATAAGTTTTAGATGACTTAAAATCATGGTAAGTTATGACAAAGACTACTGGCATGATTTGATCCATAGAACATTGTTCGAACAAAAATCATTCATACTTTGTCTGAAAATTTTTTGTTGTTTTCTCTAGTTATCTTAAGTCTGTATTGATTAAGCTTCCTGTTGTGAAGGGCTATGATGAGATTCTGAAGGAAATTCCAGCCCCCTATGCTGAAAAGGTTGGTATTCAGACTAGGATAATGTTGTATTGTTAGAAATAGAGTTGACATTATCCCTTAATAAAGCAAACAATATCTTTAGAGACACAATTATGTAAACATCATTTTGCTTATTAGATTTTTTAATTTCATATTGTTAGTTATATATCAAATGCTAAGACTATGCAATAATTGATTTAATGTTATGCAAATGTTGTTTATCATTCTTCAACTTGATTGGTTTGTCCAATCAATCCTACTAATATTGCAACAAAAAAAATCAATTTTTTATGTGAAGGCCCATTAGAATAAAACTTTATGTTCTTTGTTAGAACTTGGTTGAATTGTTATTTTTTTAACAGCCCGAAGACTGGGATGATGAAGAAGATGGTCAATGGGAACCTCCGACTATTCCAAATCCTGAATACAACGGCCCTTGGATACCAAAGGTTTGTTTTTCCTAGATTTGGTTCATCATGTTGCTGGAAATTGAAGATGTATATTAATTTTTTGAAGTTTCTTTTAAAGCAAATAAAGAACCCTAACTATCAAGGCAAATGGAAAGCTCCCACCATTGACAATCCAGGTTTCTGTTGACCATGTGTTTTTATGCATTTGATAAACTCTATTATTTGCACAAACTGATGCTTCGTACATGTTGATCTGAAAGAGTTCAAAGACGATCCTGATCTTTATGTCTTCCCCGGTTTGAGATATGTTGGAATTGAACTCTGGCAGGTAAAATGCAAATTTTCTTTCCTTTATTGTGATTACTTTCTGTTGGTGCATATCATTAACATGAATCTTTCATCAGGTGAAGTCTGGCACTTTGTTTGACAATATTTTGATATGCGATGATGTGGACTATGCTCGACAGAGGGTAGAAGAAACGTGGGAAGATCAGAAGGATGTATGACTTTCTTTGTGCATAAAACTTTTTTTTCTTTCACTTTTACTAATGTGGCCTTGTTATTATTGGTTTTACAACATCTATTAGGAGATGGATCAACCCAGATGGATAGGTATTATTGTATGTGGTTCTGTCATACCATAAGATAAGCTAAAGGTAGTCTCACATGAAATCGATGGAGAAGGTTATGGGCTTGTGAGTGCAGATAATCTTGTCGGTTTTCAACAGTGTCTAGTTCCTTTAGAACGGATGATCCAATCCCCACTTTTTATGTGTCCGGTGTTATAGCCTACAGGTTCATTTTTGTTTAGCTTGTTGCCTGCTTGTGAGTCATGCTTGCCCAATGGCTTTTGTGATTAATTTGAAGATGAGATCAATTAATTTGGCATCCAAAACCTACGCCACCAATCCCATTTTTGCTTGGGTAAGGTGTAGATAATGATCCTATGGCTAGTTTATTAATGTTGGAATGAGAAAAGTAATAAAAATGTTAAAATTGGAATGGTCCTCCAATTAAATTTTGATGCATTAGCCGCAACATCAAAGACATTAAAGTCCGATAAGTGGAAGGCAGTTAGAATTGGTCTCTCAACATGAAAGGCCGTCAAATATTGGTCATTGTTATGACAGAGGGCAGTTCCATGACCAAAAAGTAGTGTTAACCCATGAGTTTGCAGCTATTCAACCAAAGTTTCATTTGAAGTATCTTCTTCTTCTTCTTTTTCTTCCACCAGATACCCAAAGGGCAAATGAACTATCCATATGATTACAAATGAAGTATTATTGGGCATTCACTGTCTTGGGTGTATTTTGCCATGCATGTGATTTTTTTGCTGAATGCTCATTAATAAGAGGGAACTTATATTATTTCCTTTAAAATATTTGGTAGAGTTTCCATAAATATATAATATGATGTCAGTTATATCAGAGGGGTATTCAATGATGTGCAGGCTGAGAGAGAAGAGTTTCACTTGGAAAAGGCCAGGAGAAAAGAACAGGTATTTTTTTTCTTAGAATTTGATTGCTCTCTAGAAAATATGTACTTTTTCATTGCCAAGACATAACCAATTCTTAGATTATATATACTTATATTAATGTAGGCAAACTATAAAATTAGAACTTATGAAGTTTTGATTCTTCTAAACCATATGATCAGCTTACTCTTTGGTTATGTATTTCATTGAGATAAGTTTGAAAGTAAGTTGTCTTTTCTCATATACTAAATTCTTGTTCATGATTACGAATTATCATCCTGTTAAATGTTTGCATTATTAATAGATTTTTCCTTGTCATTATGGTCTGCATCAAATGACGACAACAATGATGATGATTATGGTTTAAGATCTGAGAGGTTTTTGTTGAATACTGCTTATATATTCCATCTCTTGTCTAAGCAGGGTATCATAGATGGCGTGGATGATGGTTATGATGTAAAGACCTAAACTCATGATTTTGCAGTGCTCTTAACTCTATTTACTGCTGACTTTATCAGCTTTTTTCATGTTTTCATATTATAGGACGAAGATTTTAAATATGAAACAGATGAAGAAGGTGATAGTGAAGAGGATTTCGTTGAAAAAGGTGACATTGATGAAGAACTTGATTTGATGAGTGAAAAAGAATCTATCATCAGCTACGACGATCCTGAGAAAATTGATAATGGCGCGAAATCTATGGATTCAATGGATGATAATGATCACAGTGGCCATGTATGTCTCTATTCCTTTTACTCTGGCCATGACAAAATAAATGGGGGCATTGCCATTTTTATTTGCTGATATAGGTGAAGTATATGCTTTCAGAGTAAACAAATAGAAAGACCTTTTTTAACATAAGACTTCAGTTGTCAAGCTTGATTCTTATCTTATATAGCCAGACTTTGAAATGAATTGATGTTTGACATATATCTTGATTTATCTATATAAATCTTGAATTTTGAACGATACAGCTGTGAACAGTTAGGAAAAGAATTGTATGCAGATCCATCTCAACTTATATTGATACAATATTCTTAGGATCAACCTTATCCTAAACTGCACCTATGGAGAGAATTAGAAGTAATAAAGCTTCATAGGATGGGCTTGGAATTTGTGTTTTGCTATGTTTCAGCTATAAGCAAGTTCAATATCATGTCGAATTGTCTGTCACTGATTAAGATTGTTTTTCCCTCGGTTGTTGAACTTCACAAGACTAGATATTGCCCCCGTTAATAACTTTTCTGTTTTCATTCGCAGGACGAGCTGAAGTAAATCCCAATGCCAAGTTCTTCTACATTTCATCGAATTTGAAGATGGAATCGAATTTGACTGACCAAATTTGATGAATGCTATGTGTGCATCCTGGATCTGCAGTTTCCAATAGATATCTAACTTCAATGCAAAACTTGTTTTTCTCTTGGTGACAAATAGTTTGAAGGAATCCATTTTCCTGGTGGCTAGTTGTTTTGCATTGTCTTCACATTTTCAATCTTTCTCCCAAAGTGAGCATTAGTTGCTTTTCTCGTCATATTCTTGGCATGCCATGGCAAGTGTACGATTTTGTTCCTTACAGTGCACCAAATAACATTCTGAAGGGTAATAACACTCGGAATTGTTGCATATAGGTACAACGGTATATTTGGTTTATCCGGGTTGAATTGGATTAGACTTGATTTAGCGTTTTATAGCGAAATTAGTGCAAACAATAAAAAAAGATATTTAAGTATGAATTCTGTATCAAGTACCAGTATATATATATATATATATGCATACACCTGAATGCAAACTTGATCTTTTACTAGTATTCATGTGTTTTCATGTTTCACGCTCTTATAGTGTTGATTGTATCAATTGTTAACTTTTTTATGGTAACGGGTTACAACTAGGGTTATTCATTGTGCATGTCCATTTGAGTTTTACTTGATTTAAACTTATTAATTTGATTTTGTGTTCGAGTCATGTCAATTAGTAATTCTATTCAAATCGAATATGAGTTAGCTTGATTTGTATTTACCAGTACTCTTTTTTTATATATTTATATTAAACTTTTATTTTACAATAAAGCTATCTAAAATTCATATAATTATGTATATTTTAAAAATATGTAGTCACTTAAATTCTTGCTTAAAATTATTGCATATTATGCTCTTTATAATTTTTTTCTTCTTCAAGGAATATAAGACATATATAGTCCAAAATAACAAGTCAAATGGAGGTTAACTCAATTCGTTATTTCGAGTTTGAGTCGTGAGTGAAAAAACACGAGCATTATATATATTTTATATGTTTGGCTCCCATGGTTCCCATCAGCAGCCTTGAGTGTCCACAATGTCATCAACATTTACGATTCCAACCATTAAATGTTGGGGCTACATGATTGCCAACATATGGAGTATAGACTAGTAAATACCTTTGCAAGATACAAACCATCTATGGAGCTACAGCAGTTAATGTCCAAAATTTTTTTGTCTACCCTCCTCAGTCACAATTGCCTATTTGCAAGCATAGTCATGTATGCATCAACGACCTATGACAAAAATTATCTCTAATATTACAATTATCAATGTAGTAATTGATTCATTACAAATTGAAATTAAACTTCATTTATGGACTTAGCTTGTCTAATATGAAATACTTATGGAGCATGTCATATACATATGTATTCCTTACAATGTCATCAGACACATGAGGATGGTAAGAGGCCATGTACGACTCAAGCATCACATTGTCATTATCTTTCAAACCGTCCATACGGTTGTAAAGCTATCCACATCAAAAAAGTACGAACCCATTCCACTCTATAAAAAGTGTAAATTGAAAGAAAATAACATAATACTTACGTCATCAAGTTCCACCTAATCATTATCCAACATATGGTAATATGCCTCTGGCATGACAAGTTCTACATCACTCGAACTAGGTCTGGTAGGGGAGGTTGCAATATCGATCATTTCAAATTCCTTGACAATGGGTCTGGTCGACTTTCGTGCACACATTTTCCTTCTCAACCTCCTTGGTCTTGGAGGAGGCGGTTAGTGTTAAACTTCCACCTATTGGCCTCCCCTGCATCTCCTAGCGAAGTGTCATTCTCTTCCACCATATGCTGTTCGACTTGGCCTTCCCTAATCATATTAACGTCCACTTTCCCCACCTCATCATCCATGTTTGTTGGCCCTAATTTTTCTTCTACAGCCATCTACAAACCTTATTGCCCTCTCACTCCAAGTTGGTTGGCGGTACTTGTGCATCAACATGCCTCCCCAATTTGGCATGCCCACCGGCGAGGGCTCCCGTGATAGGTGGAGTTCTTGAG
>JAVDBV010085392.1:0-13641 GCA_032619315.1 Piper longum | reverse complement strand
CAATTATTAGGAACGCCATTTAAGGATGCGCACGAGGTTTTTCCCCTCATTTTACCCTTCTTTTTCAGTGTGCGTCCCCTTAAACGGCGTTCCTAATAATTGGTCACTCGGTGGATCGTACGATTCACACCCATATATTATGTTTATTTATTCATAATCACCTCGGGCTTAGCTCTTAGAATTGACCAATTTGTGCAACGTCAACCCTATTTGGTTTCCTTTTAAATAAAAAAATTAACAATATACGCATTGAACAACTAATGATATTTTACCAATATCCATTATTCTTATAGTCAATCACAAATTACATATCTCCCAGTTAATATGTTTTTTTTTAAATAATAATTTTACAACTCCATAAAACAAACAATATCCTTATGCTCCATTTCAGCTTACCCATTTCCGCTAGTCGTATGTTACTAAACTGTTTTTTTGTTGTTGCAATTCTATAAAATAAACTAAGTCGTTTCAAGTCAAAGGGTTCTATGTAAAAGTTTTCAATGCTTTAAGCGTATGTAGGAAAAAATCTTTTCCCTTCTCATACTTCAACAAATAGGTATTTCTTATACTCCAATTTAGTATTTGCCTTCTTACTATTTTTTAAAACCAATGTTTCTTTCCCTGGATTCAACCTGCTACCATTAAAAAAAAGATTCATCTCTTCATTAAGTAAATAGTTTTAATTATAATAAATAAAAAAATGAGTAATAATAAAAATTATCCTTATATGAAAAATAAAAATGCGAGTTTTTTTTTTCTCGAGAGGGTATAGGTGGATGATTTGAGTCATAATACACCGAATTGATCAACCTCAGACTTGTGAGGGGTGTGTGTGTGTACAGAACCAGTACTTGAATGTTGAAAACTTGGGGGGGGTGTGGTGTGGGATGCCGGCTCTTCACAAAAAACAGGCAAATAAAAAAAGGTAATAAAATAACACCAAAGCAATGACATTAATGATGAAAGAAATAGTTCTCATTGTTGATTATTTATTATAGGATATTATCAAAAAAGTAATAGCCAATACATGTTGAGGATCCAAAGCAGTCATGTTGAGCATGTCTCTCTGAGACAGAGGCATTTACAACCAAGAGAAGTCTCCTGATGTTGTCAATCTATCCCCTTCCTGAACTTTCTTCGCGCTTGTGTTGGTTCCTGTAGAAGCCTGATAATAATGACTTTCACTTTCAGGGTTCCTGTAGAAGCTTGTGTTGGTTCCTAATATATATGCACAACAAGGTTGGCTTGATATAATGACTTTCACTTTCAGAAGCCTGTTAACTTTGTGAACCCTAATTATCAAACAACTCTTACATCTCATCTCCCAGGAATTTCCACAAATATTCACCTTACGCCAAGGAGCTAGCATTTGACCATACTAATACAATAGGAAAATACGTGATAATACTAACCCACAGATATCATTTTTTTCTACTTTCTTTCTTTCTTCATCTTCTTCTTCTGAAGTGCATCTCTTCAAGCTGGACATGACTGCGTTGATACAACTATCAATTCAGTATTCAGAATAATTGATTTGACTTTTCTCGTGCCAACCATCTACCATCATCTGCAATTTGAGACTAACTATAAATAAATAATAATTTCAAAACAGGATTCTGTCCATACCAAGGCTTGAAGTCGCAGGGAAGTAGTAGCCTCCTTCAATCTCCACTGAAAAATTTTCTTTTTTGATTAGGCCATCCTTCACATATTCCTGATCTTTTACAAGGTCACACGGCATTAGATTTAATAAAAATCATAATAAACTAGCATGTCTCTGAGAGAGTATACACCACACTATCGACACGGACAGAGTGTCTCATATTTGTCAATAGTCCAGAAATGTTGCTCACAGGTGGTAAAAGACTATTACTGCATGCAAAAAGCTAACCATACAGTCCAAAATCAGGTAAAATACATATTTCAGTGATACGGTCGAGGAAATAAAAGAAGAAGATAATAAAGGAGAGGGATTCAGTCTTCATTCATAATAATCTGGTCATTACAAAAAAACCGATACTCTATTTATAGACATAGACACAAACAACTAAGTAGAGATTTCAGCATAAATCTCTCAATTATTATTCCTAAAATCTCTACCAGAAAATATATACAAAATTAACTAAAAATATATCCTAATTTCACTCGATCAATGAAATATAATTTCATAATTTCATGGCATTTTATTTAAAAAAACTACTAAATTGTACTACATCATTCTACTACAGCAAAAAATCATGTTTAAGTAGTCTACCTTACCTATTTGAGAGAGATAACATTTTCAAACTAAAAGCTACTTGAAATGAATTGCATCTTTTGTTAATCCATATGCTATCAGCAAGAGGCTCCTTTTTAACAATCAAGTTTCTCCTCCTATTATCTCAATTATGTCATCTCAAGAGAAGATATATCCTCTCCCTTCCAACCTCAAGTAAAGGAGAAGAATCATATACAAGTAATGTAAGCACCATAAATTACATTTTAGTACTGCAAGGATCTTAAAACTTGAAATTTCAACGAACATACAATATATCACTAAAATGGGTACTTATTAGACTTATTAATAGGATACACTAATATTTAATTTCCATATTCAACATGTAATGATCATATAGGAAATATGACTTTGTGAGCCCAAGTAAAAATTTTTTGTGCCATAAGTGAACCTTTTGTTCAATTTTGAGAGCTCGCGAAATTCATAGATAAGAAACAAATCCATGAAATAATAGATAATCAATTCGATAATTAAGAAACCATGGATACACAGAAGCGAATTATCAGTAAATGCTTTTTATATGTTTGTACTTGACAAAAGCTTTAATAAAAATACCTTTCATTTTGAAAAAAATATAGTCTCATCAGCTGGTTCTGGAAAAATATTTGAATATACATAGCATCATTTTAATTAAAGTCCTAACCCATCTGCTCGATCAAATTCGTTTTCCCTCTTGCAATAAATAAATTGTACTTTCCTACTAAATTTTCACGTACTAGTGGAGTAAACCAACAACACTAAATTGCATAGTATTCTTCAAAATAATCGGCGCAAAATCATAAATTATTGTAACTGTGTTAAGTTACACATGGATTGGCTCATCTGATCCCAATTCACAGGCTCATGTGTAAATGTGTTATGAATGATATGAAGTGTTCGATAGGATGCGGTGGTGGGAATAGGAATAGATGGTCACTTTCTACAACAACATCCATAGTACATGCAAAGAACAACTTCCGACGAAGTTCTCGTATTTTAACAAGTATATATGAACAATTGTATACCTCATGTTTCCTCAGATATGAGATTTGGCAAAGCTTTACTCTTCTTGTTATTGTTAAGGAACTAAACAAATGTGGTCGTCTAGAACAAGATCTTTATTTTGAAATAAAAAACTTAATGTTCTTGGTCTGCCATATAAATTTACGGGTAAAAAATTTCTTAATAATTAAAAAGTCTAAAGGTCAAGGATTTTAATGATGGATTTTAGTCCCATTTCAACCAATCACAAACCAAGATATTAGAGATATCTTCTTGTGTTGGACTACAGTAGATAAAATACAATCACTTAAGAGAGCTAAGTATCACGACTTCACAACATACATACAAAATATTGAAAACTGCCACATGCAAAATATTTTCTGTTGGCATCATGCATTTTTAAATAGTGTACCACAAAACATGCGACCGTTTTTAATATTTTGTTTTTGTGTTCTTAAGTCACGATGGCTTCGGAAAAAAAAAAGTCATGAAGCTTAGCTCTTTTAAGTATTGTACTTTATTTGTTGCTGTCAATGCAACAAGATATCTCCAATATCTTGGCCAGAGGCTATCTGAAATAGGACTAAAAGCCAACATCAACCTTGACTTTTAGACATTTTAATCATTAAAAAAAATTCCTTGTAAATTTATATGGTAGAACAAGAATAAAATATTATTTATTTCAAAATAAAGATCTTGTTACAGGCAAGCACATTTATTTAGCTCCTTAAATTTTTTTAAAAAATAGTTAAATCATAACACATCTCATATCCAAGGATACATAACTGAAAACCTTCAAGCGCAATCCTTGAACTAATTTTTTTTTAGTAATTTGCAATTTTTGTGAAGACTCGTTTAAGCTTACTAGTATACTCAAGTTGTTTTGTTGCTTAGAAATTTAACAAACTTTGGTCATTCTAAACAACAAAGAATCCATAACAGTCATGTGCATGTAATTAAGTGAACATGAACGAGATTAAAAAAAAATTGCAAATCACATGTCTCACACCTAATGAAAAAAAATACTATTTTGACTACCAGTATTAATAAAAAAATTTCTAAACAGTATCACCATTCACTGAAGTAAAAAAAAAACATCAAATACTTACATTATCTTTTATCTAATCCATGGTTCAATTTGACCTACCATGTAACCCCCAATATGAAAAAAATGATCAATACATGAGACTAATATAGATTAGCTAGAGAGAGGAAATACATGTATTTTTTTCATTTTTTGAACTAATTTCTAGTATCCTTTAACTGCATTACCAGTTCATACTGAAGAATACCCACATTCTGTACATGTTTCACAATTTTAAAGAGATTTGCAGGTTAATGTAAAAATAGATATGCAAACGCACTGTTATAAAGAACCAAAATATGGTAAAAGTGAGAGTGCAAGAAAACAAAGGATCTTCATGAAGGCAATTAAAAAGAAATGGAGATACCACATTGAAGCATTTTAGCATATCTCTTGCTATAATTACAAGCCATCACCAGTTCAAGTTTTTATCAATAACAAAGGAATGGAAATTCCTTATCTTGAAGAGAAGAATCCAATTTGAACTAGATTTTATTGTGATCTCACAAGGTCCTAGCTAAACATAACAAAAATCTGATTGCCGTGGAGTTTAAATCAGCATTTCATTTACATTTACAAACATCCAAACTAAAACAGTAAAATACCCAAAAAAAATTAAGGATGTGCACTCCCAAGCCGTATTCCAATTAAAATTAAGGATAAACCAATTATACAATACTATGCTTTATGCTTTATGGGCCAAAAGTTAAGGTAATGTGGCATATCATTATCAACAGTTAAGGATGAAAAAATTGAGACTGTCATGGTAGTCCAAGCTTCATGTTACAGGGAAAAAAAGATAAAAAGAAAATGAAAAAAAAGACACTCAAAATTATGGACTACAGGATGATATATTAAAATTGCAACCACTAAAAACATTCTACAATCTAATTATCCACTTTGCTGTTATGGGTAAAATTAGGCTTCTTTCAATTTTCCAAGAAACCAATATGCCAAATTTAATGCCAAAAAATAAGACTCTATAGTTATGAAGTAACCCGATGGAACTTAATTAATCAAGTGTAATCACTCACCTCCAATTTCGGACCACGGAATAGAAAACCAATATCATCATTAGCAATGACCATAGTGAATGACCCAAGTACATATGAATACCATGATAAGATAAAAAACTGCAACTGGTATATATGGCACCAAACAGCACTTGTGGCGATCAAAACTAAACCACACAACGTAAGGACAGGTAGCTCAATAATAACATTAACCCATTTCAAATGTCCAATCAACAAGCTCCAAACCCAAAAAAATACACAGAGAAAAACCCAAAAAGTCACAAATTTAAACCACTAGTAGAGTACATCGAGGAACCGTGCAAGTAATGAAGGAAGGGAGAGCAAGAGAAGAGAAAGAAAAAGATATATAGTACAGTGGAATAACAGACATATAGTACAGAGAAGACCCAACCAATATGCATACCTCAAGGTGTTACTCGATGCAGCTCCTATATATGCAGAAAGGCATGCCAAGGCAAAGGCGTGAACCTCGCCATGACCAAAACGAAGGAGGACTCAGTCCAAGCAGAGCCCCAGATGACAACGGGAGAGAGCACGCACGTACACTACCATGGACACTCCATGATTGTTCACCGGCGTGCTCTCTCTCGTTGTCATCCCATGCCCAGAATTGAGATTGAACACCGGTTTTCGACACTACCTGCACCGAACAAATACCCATCAAATAACGATGAAAATCAAACTAATTTGGGAGGTAACGACAATCCAATTTCAGATTTAGTCAGAAGCAAAGATACATAATTTAAATAGCAAAAGATTGAGCTAGGAAATTCCAAGTAAAAAGCGACATTTTCGATTTCTTTTTCAAAGAAAAGAGAAGCGAAAGATCAAATCTTTAAATGGTTTAAGCAGCGAGGACGAACAATTAGAACTTCGAACAACTAACTAAACTCAGATTTACATAAAATATCGTCCGCTCCTCGACTTAAAAAAAAAGTGTCTTAAAAAAAAGATAAATAGACACAGGTAAATACGAGAGAAACCATACCCAGCTCAAACTAAATGAACAAAAAACAGTAACATATAAACATAAATTACACAGAAAGATACAAGCAGCAAGTTTAGGAATATCAAAAGAAAAAGATCGTTATCATACCCAACAACATCAGACACACGGAGGAGATCAATATACGACCAAGAAAAACAAGAAAAAAAAAAAAAGACTAGCATGAGAGTTGCTAGCTAGACCACCAAAGAATACGAAACAACGTTGACGATGCTTCTACTTACGCATGCTATTAAAGGCAGCAGAAACCGCTGAATCCAGCCAACAAGCTAACGATGAAAGAAAGATGAGCAAACCCCCAAGCAAGTGCCCAAACTAACTGATCAAAAGATGCCACAAATCTGCAAGGAAGAGGATGGAAACCCCATCCCTCCTCAGAAGACGAGATGGAGAAGTTACATAGAAATAGGGACGGTCGGATAAAGGAGGATACATATACATATATACATATGTAACAAGTACGGAGGGGAATAGTAGGTAGGGTGCAATTATAGAGTGGTGGGTACCCCAAGGGGTGGGAAGCCATTTCAAATCACGTCCACTAATAAACAATAATTAAAGAAGGGACGGGGAAACGTGAACGGATGCGTGGCGACGTTCGTGTCCGGACGGACCACTACAAGGTGGGAGCTTGAATTGACGTCGCACAGTACGGGACAGCCACTTAAAGGCCTCTTCCGTGTTGACGGCTGGGTCACCCCCGTAGCAAAATTACGTGGTGATTGGTCGCACATTTACCAATTATATCTCTCCCTCTTATTTCTTTAATACTTTTTAATTTTAATAGGTCAATTTTTTACCTAATAAAAAAATGTTTCAAAATCGCCGAGCAGGTTATTATTTTCCATGATTATCTAAAAATTAAATTTAGTTGGTCAAAAAAATGCCCAATAATAATATGAATATAATCATCCAATTCTTATTAATGATGAAAAATAAGTTTATTATTTGTGTAACCACTGATGTGAGATCTGGGTGTCCAATCATTCATCAAATTAAAACTAGTGGCGGTTGACGGCGAAAAAATTTGTTTTTGTTTAAGATTAACGGGTAATTCAAATTTTATTTATTTTAACTCAAAAGTAATTTAAAGGACAATCATATCACTATTAAAAATTTCCTTCCTACAGTAACTTTTAAAAATTTACACGGTCGAAAATGAACTTGTTTTCTTCCAATAAGCTCCAAATAATTTGAACAACTTGCATTCGAAATCAATGCATTCTTTGACATGTGTGGAAGCGAGGAACTCGCGCTCCTTCTCCTTATGTAGTGTCTTTTTCAACCGCGCTGGCACCGCAAGTGCATTCGAAGTTGATAAATTTTGACAGCTACATTAGATAATCAATTGTTTAAGATTAATTAAGGATTATAAGTGAAATTTGTCTTCCATTAATTTTACAGAACCTTCATCCTATAAAATAAAAAATTATGCTCTTCGTCGGGGTTTGTAAGTGGGCTGGACGTGTTCATGTTGTTCAAGCTCATCAATTATGCCATCGTGTTTGCTCGCCAACCCATGAATCCTAGGCCCAAATTCAGTAATTAAACGATAATGTACAGTGATCAGTTCCGATTACTGAACTATATCATTGTAAGACATTTCAATGGTTTACTAGCGATTAATAAGATCACTGAGGAAACACAATTAATTTGAAGTCTCAATCAATATATAATAGTGACGTCGGAAATTACGTATGGAAAAAACGCAAAAGAAAAATGAAGAGTGCTTCATCACATATAATATATCATAGTTCTGAAACTACATTCGATTATTATTCATCATCCCACCATTATTCGATCAAAGAGTACGTTCACAACTCATCAAGAACATGTCAAGGGCACTTGGGTTTGCCTTCCTTGGTCTTCTTATCACGATAGCAGGGACACTCATCCTTGTTACCGACAAATCCTGACGGCACACAATGGCACTCCTCGCAGCATGGTATACAGAACGACATGCAATAATCTTTCCTGTGCTTCGTCTTCGAACATCTGTAATCGCATCTAGCTGGGCACTCTGCAAGTAAATTGAATAGCCAAACATCAATTTACTTCGCTCCTAAACCAGCCATACAAGCGGACAACATACAACCAAAGCCCTACATCACTACATACAATTCTTACTAACTGAAAGGAATATAAATAGGGAGTCGAACCGTCCATCAAATTTCATCACACATAAGCAATCGGATATTTTAGCTAGCTCAAGTTAGAAAACAATAAAGCTTGACAAAACTAAATAAGATAGATAGCAAGAAGGGAATGCGTATATTACCTGATGGGTTAAGCTCTAAAGTTGAGTTTTGTTCTCCACCACCATATTTCGTGCTAGCCTGACAAGAGCACAGGCAATAGATAAGTTAAAGACTGTGAATTATAAGGTAGATAGTGAAGAAGGATAAAACGAAGAAGAATGATGTTGGTGTATGCATATATACTACTGTGGTAAAATGTATTATCTACTATAAATGTCCTAAAATGTATTATCTACTGTGAATGGGATATTTAAAGCCTGATAAAAAAGTGTGGAAATTTATGTTGTTCGGTATGTTACGGTGTACATGAGAGAATGACAATGTTTAATGTTTCTTACACTAGCGGAGAAGCAAACAAGCAGCGACATGGCAAGGACAAGGGTGAGAAATACAAATGGAGAACGAGACATTTCTATGTTTTTTATTATCACAAGATTGGAATGCTGCTTTCTTTCTTTCGAGATTGGTATTGTGAATAGTATTGGAACGTGTTGGACTCCTACTTATAGAGAAGAGGAGAAGAGAAAATTTGTTATTGGGTGGCTTTGTAGAGATTGGATTTGATGGAACATGAAAGGTTTGAAGGATTGTGAAAAATGAACGAGCTCATTGATGAGATTTTCAATGCTCAGGAAAAGCATCTAGTTGTTGAACTCTTCATTTTTCATCGAGCATTTAATACTTGTACTTTTTGACATGTTTACATGTAACCTTTATGCATCCTTTGTTTTGTACCTAATCTAATGTTTAGGAGGTCTAGGATGGTCTTGCTTGTTCCACCTTGAGAGACTAGTTTGGGTCTCGGGTGGTGGTCACGAAGTTGTTTTGGTTGAGAGCCATTGGTGGATCTCCGAGTGGCCTCGACTTGTGGTTGGTAGAGTTTCAATGAAACAATGGATTTTTTTCAAAGAAGTACTAAAGAATTTAAGGTTGTTAATTGAGCGAGCAAGCTTGTGAGTAATTGACGTTCGACTTGACTCGAATCGATTTAAAGCTCGACATTTAAATACTTGAGCTCGAACTTGACTCCAATTCGAATCCTGTGAGTCGAAATTTAGCAAGGCACTGTTCGACTCGACTCGACTCGATTATAACTCGAACTTGACTCGAAATCAACTCGTAGTTCGACTCGATAAAATAATATAATAATATACATAATATCACTTATCTACTTAAAATATATTTAAAATCATAAATACATATTATTATTAACTACAAACTAAATGATAGTAGAGGTGGGGGTGTTTTGTTTTTTATTTTTTATTTTTTTTATTCAATTTGGGTCATCCTTGTAATCAATGATCCGGATTAAAGTTTAAGATAAAAATATTATTTACCCCTTGCTAAGATAGTCTTTATATATATTTATATAAGTTTAATTGTAACTAATTATATTTATTTATATATAATATAATATTAGATGGTAGGTTTTTACTTTGGTTACTTGGAGGCTATAGGTTCAATCCAGGCTGGTTGCATATTCTAAGTGAGATATTATTTACTTTGTAATCGAGCCGGTTTCGACCTTTATAATAGAGCTCACGAACGAGCTATCAAAATTAAACACTTTAACTATATTTGAGCTCGAGTCGAACTCGAAAACTATAGCAAATATTCGAGTCAATTTCGAATATATATGTTGAAAATTCGTTCGATCTCGAGCTGAGTTCGAACAGACATCGAAATATTTGATTTGAGTTCGAGTACAAGTTGAGTTCGGCTCGCTCACTCGTTTAGCAGGCCTAATAGAGATATAGTATTGCAGTGAGATTAGAATCTCGGACTTAGATTAATTACGGTCTTCAAGAAAGAACCAAGAGAGGTAATTCTCAGGTGAGATATTAGATAAGTCTCAAAATGAGATTAGTTATGGTCTTTAGGGAAGAACTAGAGAGGTAAGTCTTATGTGAGGCCAGCATGCTATTGGATTAGACATATTGATCAATAAGGTTTGAGCGGAAAAGAGGTTGAGAGACGTCAAAATATTTTTAATCTTTCTCATAGTGATGTATTTTTCTCCGTGAACTTAGTAATTTTGTCATCCACGTTATTTTGTCAATGTCTTTATTTTGCTCATTCTCTTTGCTGTTTACGTTGTTCCAGTTTTGGGAGGTCCATATCCCCAACATGCTTTTCATGAAAATAATATATTTTTGCAGCCACCAAAGATGGCTCATGAACTCCAAGAGATGGCTACGAGGTTGTATATGAGTTGAAATTTTTTCATGCAATCTTGTAAACTGATCATTTATTGTGTAATGACTAAGTGTAAACTGATAGATTAGTTATTTCTTTATAAATAGTTTATCGAACATAAAAAAACCAATCAAAGTTAAAAATCAAACATCATTAATGTACTCGACTTTACTCCAATATCATAAGAGTGGTTAACTATTTGGGGGATTTTATATTCTATACACCTTAAGAAAATTTCGTCCATAAATTTTTTTTTTGTCTCATGAACTTTTTCACAAGCCAAGATTAGTCCGACCATGTTCACTTCTCAATAAGGCCAACAAATGCAATCAATTATAATCTCCTTGTGGTCTATAATAAGATTATCGAATGATTACAATTATTTTGAGCATAAACACATTGCCTTAATGGCAAAATATCTTACTCAAAACTCATGTTGTAATTAATAGTTCATAAATAACTTGCAATCTAAAATTTATGTTTATAGGAAAATAATAGATTGTAAATAATTGGTGTTCGTAAATTTTAGATAGTTTGCCACTTGTCTCAAAAGTTCAAAAACCGAACTGTTTGATTGAATGGCCTTACTATATTGAGAAGTCCATAATTTGGATAGGGCTAAGGTGCCCACAGGCAAAATATTTGCAATAATTTCAAATTTTGTCAATTTTCTGTTTTAAAAAAATTTAACGTCCATGGACGAGGATATATCTTCTGGTCTTGCGGTTCCACTTTTTACTGGTCAACTAATTAAACTTGTCAAAAATTAGGCAGATGAGGAGGAAAAGAGAGGAAAATATATCAGAAATATTCTTTAATATGAATACACCAAACTTATGTCATTTGCAATTGACATAAATCATCAGGTTCCTTTGTGACTTGTTTAATTTTGGGATAAGGCAAAAGAAAAAGAAGAACAAACCCCATGTAGATACTGTTTTAGAAAATTCTAAGAAAGAAAAGGAATTATCAGCAATTGAGAATATATAAGTGGGCAACGAGGAAGAGAAGTGTGAGGATTTCTTGCTTTGCCCAAGTCTCCGGCTTCATTCCTCATCTCCATAACATAAAAAAGTTAACCTCGCCGTGTTATATCTAACTACGGCAATAATACTGAGTTATCCTCTTGTAGAATTGGCTAGCGAATATAAGCAAGTTTTTACAGAGTTTCAAATGAACAAACATACGTTTCAAGACATCTCTTTTGCAACCAAACCCTTCATCCAATATTACAAAACAACTTACATATTCATAGTCCATACAAGGATCACGCACCTATCTTCATCCACGATTAAGGCCAGAAACTATTGCCGGGCCTCTTCACCAAAATCTGGTTATACTCCGGCCTAGATGTCTGCAGAAATGAATTGAAACAGTTAAAAAAAACCAACAACTGGTAAGGGCAGAAAACCCAGAGATTGATTGGTAAACTACAGAGTTTATTCAATTAAATATATGAATCTTATTGTTCCTCTAAACTAGAATGAGAACCATCAGGCCTATAAACCAATGATTCCATGAGCAAACTCATTGAACCGCCACAATCCAAAGCGAGTCAGAAACATACACCAAATACTTAAGCAGAAGCTAGATTAGCACTATAAGTTTGCACAAAACTATTCTATTCAGCTCCCTAGAAGCAAAGTAGAATGTGGAACAAATAAGTTAAGATCCATGAGTACCTAGTCAATTAAGCTATGTTCTATTACCAAAAAAGAAAAGCCAGCAATTAATTACCCACATCCAATTGATCCATAATTACAGCAAATTACAGCAAGTGACATCAAATATGATTCATCAACGACAAATATTTTGTAAATCTAACTGACCAGATCTTTGAAGATGAGGAAGGCGATGAAGAAGAAGAGGAAGAAGAGGATCTCGAACTCCGCCAATCGGACGAAATCGAATACGCTGTTCACCACCCTCGTGAGCGCCGAGTCTCGACCGCGCGGGTGGTCGCCTCGCCGGTGGCCGCCGCCCCTCATGCTGGCTTGACCGCCTCCGCATCTCGGTACAACCATACATGAGGTTGATATATATTGATACGGTAGAGTTGGCCCAATATCAGACCAACCCACAAGTAAGTAGAACGGTTCATAGCTCAATTTTTGACCGGATATTCGGTTCCGAAAATAATTGAATTCAATTCCAAGTTCTCTAAGTCAATTGATCAAGCGATCCAGCAAATATTTAGAGCTCAAAAATTCAGAAATAGTTGGGCATTGATTTTATTTTATTTTTTAGGCGATGGGCGTTGCTTTTGCATTAATTAAGTACGATATGATCAATCTAGTGTTGATGAAATCGATCGATTCTACTCTAAATTGGCCTATTTAAATCGGATTAGAAGCTATCCGATCTGATTTAGGCCTTAAATCGGTGGGCATCGAATTGTGTTCAAATTCGGCTGATTTATCTTGATTCTGACGGATTCAAAATCGATTCAGAATCGGGATAAATCGGAAAAAATCGGTTTTATAATTAAATGACTAAAATACCCTACATATGATATTAAATAAATTATTTAAACATGGGTAAAATTAGAATTTAAATTTTAAAAACTTACCTCGACTGGGTCTCTGCCCTTCCGCCACCGCGATTCCTCCCTCCGCCCATCTGTTGCTGTCGACCTTGCCTCTAACCTCAGTTCCGACCTCACCTCTGAAGCGGGGGGAGGATGAGGCGGCAAGGGCGACCAGCAAGGGCGAGCGGCGGGCCAATTGAGGAGTAGCGAGGGCGTGGGGGGCCGATTGGGAAGCGGTGAGGGCGAGTAGCGGGTCGATTGGGTCGTGGCGAGGGCGAGA
>JAVDBV010085391.1:0-17246 GCA_032619315.1 Piper longum | reverse complement strand
GGTTTCACCAAGAAGAGGACGTGTTAGTCCAATTAGAAGGCGATCTCCTATTCCTCCAAGACGGAGGTGAGTATCTTCTGGTCAGGTTAATGCATCCTGCTTGTTTCCATTAGATATGTGCATTGCAATTTAATTCCCTTTTTTTGTAAATAAAGAAGTATATTTTTGTTGCAACTCAGCAAAATGTGTCAATCTTTTTATGTTGATTATCGGCGGAGAGTTTTTTGTTTGTCAAGATAGATTACTTCTGGTAGAATTAAAATCTTGTAGTTTTTATTAAAAACTAGGGTTAGCTGCTGCATGTCTTAAATTTATGTTTCTGTATGCAATAAAAAATAAATTAAATAGTTTATTCTTGAACAGAAAATTCTTTAGGTTTTATTTTTATTGACTTGTAAATAAAGTACTGTATTTTTTGTGACATTGAAACTACCGAGAGTAACTTGGTGGATGAATTTTGAGCAAGTGATTTCGTATTTATGGTTTAGTGTTAGGTCTAAGCACAATTTGGGAATGGCCGAAAAATGTGATGTCACCTACAATTGTTTGAGAACACGGAGAGGCTTTTGCGAAAATAAATTAAATACACAAGTTTACCCTTCAGTTGGAAACATTTCAAGTTTGAGGTTTAATGAAGAAAGGCAAAGTACAGTCTTTCACACTGTGGAAATGAGGTGGATGATTTTTGTTTAAAGTTGCCTTCTTGTGGATTGGGCATTTCTATAACTTGATTGTAATTGATATATTCATATTTTTTTCTGGTTAGATAAATCTTTTCAGTGGTATGCCTTTTCATGACATATCTTATGGTCAAGAACTTAACTTCTTTTGTGAAGGTCGCCTCCTCGCCGAGCACGAAGCCCTCCCAGAAGATCACCTGTTGCGCGGCGACGCAGCCGTTCCCCAATTCGTAGGCCTGGGCATTCGCATTCTAGGTCACCTTCACCTCGGAGGTATTTCAAGCATACCAATCCATGTTTTATTATTTTTTTTCACTTGTATATATAATTTTTTAATTTCATCTAATTTGCATTAGTTTTACTAGATTAATGTTTTGAAGAGTATTGAAGGCTTTTATTATTTAAAAAGCCTGTTTTCAATTAAAAAATTTACTACTTTTGACATCTGAAGTTGACAGTGGCAGCAATAGATTTTAAAATCAAGGCAAATCTACGAGACATGAACTTGGATGTGCAGTTATGTGGTTCCTAAATTGAACAAGCTGAGAACAATTCTTTGGTTTTGAAAAACTGTTCTTACTAAGAAACATTGTTTTTCCTTCGAAGTAAGTTTAACTTCAGCTGCAAACAAAAATCAGTTTTGAGTCACTTGTTCTCCATCATTGGTCATGCAGTTTTAAAAGTTGGTTGCATTGGTGGTACAATTTTATTTATTTTATTCAGGGTAAATTGACGTATATAATTGGAGTCCTTAGGATATTATGATTGTGGAACTAGAACTTGTGGAAGTGAGCGTTTGATCACTGTGCTACATGTATGAATGCTTCATTATGTTGCATATTGTAGGGGCCGAGGACCACCTCCATGGCGTGGAAGATCTACCTCGTCTTATTCTAGTTCACCAACTCCTCCACGTGTATGTATTCCTATTTTCCTATGTGCATCACATATTGATTTTCCTTGTTTTTAACCTGAATATTTTTTTCATAATGACCGTAGGCGGCGCGAAAGATTTCAAGAAGTCGCAGCCCAAGAAGGTAATAATACATTTATTATAAATGGTAATAATACTACATTGTTACCGGGTGACCTTTGTCTATTTCTATTCTTTATAGTAAAAATAAGCTATTTGGCATTTCTTTTAGAAATATGAAAGACAAGAACTGGCTTTTCTGCTATCTAGATTGACTTCCTTTTTGTGGAAGTCAAAAACTGAGTTTGTTTTGCCGAGTACATGCTTCCAGTGCTGTCTAGTATGACTTCCTGGTGAAGGCCAGAGATGAGATGAATTTATTTTTGCATGTACCTGTCATATACTTTTGAAAGGAACTAATTAATTTTCTGCTAACGGTATTTTATTTTGGCACAATGAAAGATAGTTTTGTGGTTGAATCTAATTGACAAGTTTTGTAGGCCAATGAGGGGAAGAAGCAACAGCAGCCGCAGCAGCTCACCACCACCCAAACCAACCTAGTATTGCTGTGTGGTGGGGAAAACTTCCTCACCAATTTCTCATCTCCGACATTGTAGTTTGGTTGCCCTTAATACTACCATTCTTCGTGACATCCATAAATGTTGTTATAGCAGTGAATTTGGAGTTGATGGCTCTTTTATGGAGCATTTTGTTTTTCTAGGTTTAACTAGCATGAAGAGATAATTAACTTCCATAGTCTGTGTCTAAGTTTCATCTGTTGATTAGCATATTTACAGAGTATAGACGGCCTGAAATTTCACAGTCGCCGTTCTAGGCGTTGATGAGACGAGTGGTTTCATATCTATGTTGTGATTGCCTATGACAAACGTTACTTATTTGTTATTATCAAAAATCTTTGAGCTGGTTATTTTTATGATGGCAACATTAATAATCTAGTGTGGTAGTGGTCTTACAACGTCATTAATGCCTTGTTTACACCTTTTTGGCCGAAGAATATAGATAAGATGTAACATATGAGACTCCGGAGATTGAAGCAATGAGTTATTATTGAGATAAAAATAATCTCTCAAAAGTTTATTGTAGCTTTTTTTATTTATGTTATTTTTGGTTAAGATTACTAAATATATTTTCCCACAAAAATGTTCAAAAGATATAGTTCTTATCCTTTACTACGGTGGAGTGATCCATCGGAGCAACATTGACGGGCGTCATCGAAAGCAGGTATGCTGGGTTGGACGTGATCAGTACGAAAATATGAATATGAGAGGTGTACGTGAGTCTTGACGAATGATGATGGTCGATCTGGAAACTCACTTGGTATGGCATGGAAATGGCGAAAAATGAGTTGAAATGTATTAGCTGATTTTGGGTTATGTAGGTAGGGGTGTAAATGAGCCGAGCCGAGGAGGGGTGTGTTTAAATTTGGTTTGATATAAAATAAGCGAAGCCGAGCTTTAATGTAAACGAACCAAGTTTTGATGTAAACGAATTGAGCAAGTTTGTCTAAAATTTATTTTCTTTAAAATTGGCTTGTGTTTGACTCGTTGTTTTTCGAGCCGAATAAATATTTGTGCTTAATTTGTACTCGATTTATATAAGATTAATTTTTTTTCAATATTATATAAATTTAATGTGACCTTAATAATATTGACGAGCCGGGTCGAGCAGAATATTTTGTCGAGTTTGAGCATATTAACTTCGAGTTTCGAACTAAATTGAATTGAACACTCTTTAGTTCAAGTTTTGTTCGTTGCGCAACGAGTTTATCTATTTTAAGTCGAGTATTTTTTGAGCACAAAATTAACGAGCGCGAACTGAGTCAAGCCTAATTAAATACAAAAAACTCACGATTAGGCTTGACTCGTTGACACCTCTACTCGTATGCATTTGTAATCACGCTTTTCCCTCATTTGATCCAAGTTTTTTTTTCCCTTGAAAGGCTCTCATATAATATAAGTAGCATTACACAAAGTGGTTAGTATAGCTCAAAAAAAAAAAGAAAAAGAAAGGAAGGTATCCACACATCATACTCATTTAGAATCATCTTTCCCTCAAAGAACAGAAATATTATTACAAAATGGTTAATATAGTATATAGTGTAGCATTTACTCAGCACTATTGCTCTCTCTATAGCTAGTAATAGTAGCACTCTTGGCCTCGCTAACCGCTTCTGATGAAACACCGCTGCCTCCAGCTTCTCCGACGCCGTCGCTTCCCACCCTTTTCTCGTTGTTGAATTCTACGCTTCTTGGTACCCATGACCTACACCACCTCTCTACCTACATATTTTCATGGCATTTACACGAGTTGATAGATGCAACAACTTAAAACGTACTACCGCACGCATGCATGGTCAATTTTTTTGATTCATCAACCATGTTTCTAGTTGATTATATATTCATTCACTCTTGATCCCATTAGCACGTGCGGCCACTGCCCGACGTGAGACGTTGACTCTCATTCGTTTGATCTAATTGACCAAATTGAACCAGCATGATCATCCATGCATGGTTAATTCATGCATATTGTTGGCTTCGTCATTTCAATTCTCACATTTGCTTATCATGTGCTACAGAACGATCAGTTTGATCAGAGGAAGATTTAGATCACTGCTTCTTGATGTTACTGTTTTAGGATAATACGAGCATCAATTTATGATATCTATGAAAGGTGATATATATGATTGAATGTGTTTCTTTAGGTTGGGATCTTTCCCGAGCTCAGTGACGAGGAGTTTGAAAACTTCACAGACAGCAGAAAAACTACGCTGCGAGTATTTCTTATATATGGCCATGCTTTGGAAGGCAACTCTTTGGTACGTGGAGACTCTACCTCCAAGGGACCCTCTTATTAGGATGATCTTCAAGCCCTCGGACGAAATTTTTATTGATTTTCAGGTACTATAGCTAATTTGTTGAGAATGTGAACACGGTATGAAACGCTAATTTTGAAATTTTTATTGATTTTCAGGTACTATAGCTAATTTGTTGATAATGCGAGCACGATATAAAACGTTAATTTTTGAACCGAGTAGCCATTTTTGTAATGACCCTTGATTTGCAATCAGGATTTTCACGAAAAGTATGTTGAGAATATAGTGAGAAAGTGAACATCCCTTAATCTATGTCACCAAGTTCTTTGGAAGTTCGAAGACAAAGGTATACATAATATGTTTAATGCTTGATTTGTGCCTCTTAATTTGTATCAGTTGCTATCAATCTCATTATAATGCCTATGTTAACCATGGCTGACATATCAAAAGGCCTCTTCATAAACTTGGGACAGTTCATGGCTTCTCTGTTCTTAGCAGCTTCAAGTTATGAACATACTTCCTTAGGAGCACCTGATGAATTCGATCTGTCCTAATAACTTTGTACTTTGTAGAATGCCACGGCATTATATTATTATGACACAAAATTCTAGGTGCAAGGCTATGCTACTTTGTACTTCGTATCCTCACAAGCGGCGAAGTGGTGTTCTCTGTAGGGGATAGATCAAAAGATTGCATCACCTAATTCTCTCAGAAAAGCAGCCATCCTAATTCTCTCAGAAAAGCATCCATCCTTTTTTTACCAAACAAAATAGCCAGCCTAGTTAGTCAGAATGATTCCAGTGCCGACATAGTGAAGGATGAACTTTGATTACGCACATTAATTGTGAAGTTTGGACAAATGGAGATCTTCATGCAGCATACGATACTTAGCGGGTTTGATGGAATGCGTACAATACCACCAAAAATGAAAGTCTGTCAAAGCGCAAAAGGGAAGAAAACATGATTATATTTCACAACCAAATTTCCAAGCAACTCATTCTTTCAAAATAGGGAAATTTTCAAATTTTTTTTAAAAAACGAAAAAATTTCCAAACTCAACAATTTTTGTAATGAATGGCAACGTATGGAACCTCTCAAGGCAGTATGCTGCATAATACTGTCTCAAAAATAAAATAGCCCACCACATACGCAAACTATGTTACAATATTGTACATTCATTTGAATTTGACTAAATGAAGCAGGCATCAGGCTCAAAAGATGAGAGCACCAAAAGTTAAAAAGCTAGGAGACATGCATTTGCCCAACACTGAATTTATACAATTTTTTGTGCATCCAAAGTGAAAGTCAGGTCGTTCGTGCACTGTGAGTGCGTGAAGCCCAGATGCCAAAAACAAGAAACCAGAATACAAATAATATCGCCCAATATCGTGCAGGACCGTATTTGATTCTAGACAGCACAATCTGCAATTTCATCAAACACAAAGATTTTTTAACACAAAAAAGAAAAAAATCACAATGTCAAAGTGCATTGTGTTGGGAACGTTTATGCAAGAACTCAACATCACCATAAGATCATCATCCACTAATTCCTTACTAATGGAGATGTCAAGACTAATCCTACTTTGCTATTCTTAACAAACTAATCACATGTTAATGCATATTTTCCAACTACCCCCCCACCCCAGCCTTCTGCACTTCATATCTTCTACAAAAAAGTGCACATTTTTTTTTCATCATCATTTCTTTAGAAAATGTTCAAACAATAGCAACGATTTACAAAAATTTACATGTTCAACAGAAATTATATCTTATACCATCATTTGACACTTCAGCTTTTATTATACACTCATCTTGATATATCCCAATTCTCATTTCCATCATCCATGTCACTTATCATGTGCACGACTTCACTTGGTAACTTGCCATTCAATCTCTCAAATAACTTTTCATGTATACTGGAAAGTATCTTGTGATCTTAAAGAGAATGTGCCAATCACAGAGTATGCATAAAATTTAATCCTACAAGCAACATCTACACGAGTAGTCCTTTTTGCTTCAACCATGATCCAAGATACTCATAATGGTTTTTAGTGGAAACCCTGGCTTTGACCAACTAATGTTAAATCTTGCTTTGGAAAAAAAATACTATTGTATTTTTTAACTGTATCTGGAATCAAGCCTGTGATCAATCCATTCCATAATAGCATCAGCTAGTAAACAATATAGGGTCATCTAGAAGATAATATTCATTCACAACATGACATGTACACAAAGATAAATATGAACCTTGGTGCTAAGTGCGAAGCAAATATCACAAGAAAATCCTCACTATTACTCTTATCTGTCTTACACTTTGAATTCCAGATTCCTTGTATATGTCCTTTATATCCCCAACATATGACATTGTTAGTTATCTATTATAAGCATTTATACGTTATCATAAAAAGTCAATTAAATGGAAGCCTCTTCTCTCAATCAAAATTTGTTCTACCAATTGTTTTAATAAAATTAAAATAGCAGTATTAAAAATTCAAACTAATTCTAAAAAATTTAAATTTAATATTAGACTTTTAACCACACTGCAGCATTTTTCTTAAGGTGCAACGATTTATACCTTTGCAATCCAAGTTAAAATAAATGCGCCCTTCATAAGTTTGGAACATTGCTTCACACTCCATTTATAATTTTTGAAAACTACAAACATGCACCATGCAGAAATTAAGATTCTATTCTGGAGATAAAGTCTAAAAGATCATGTTATATTGGGATACTTAAGTCGCAAAATTAATTGTATCTTTGTGTGGGAATCATCATCTACTCTCTAGTGTTCTCTGTTCCCCATTTCTCTCGACCAATTCTTCATTATCCTCAATGCTACTACTTTCAGCTAATGCTTCTGCTTCCCGCCTCTTGGCAGGACTCACAAGTTTCTCAAGGCTGGCTGAATATGAGATAAAGTGTGTTCAGTTCACATCTCTCCTAATAAAAGGGGAGTCACAAGATGAGCTCTGATAAAAAGTAGGACATTTGACCAATTAAAATTACAATTGTTTTTTTTTAAATCAGTTTAGTCTAGTCTATATCCTCATTCAATGAAAATCTATCTCTAAAATCTGAGTTTTGACTCTAACATACGCCCACACATGGCGTGGGATCTTGACCTACTACACATGAATAGGGTAAATTACCCTCCTTGTGCAGTGCATGCACGCCAAGTGACAACATTTTTCTGATACTTCAATACTTCAGTTGTTTGTGGTTGAACTATGTGCCAAATCGCAATCATGCAATGCATGAGCTGGGAAATTACTCCCCTCGTGTGGTGCATGCATGTCATTATTTCTTTCTAACTCACCAAAGATAGCTTCTCTAATAGTTATTCTCTATTCTTTGGGCCATACACAATCTACATTTATCGTTAAACAGATCTCTTTGCCCACAATGAACAGGCTACTACACTCATCAGGTCACAGTATCCTACCAGCATAACATAAAATGCCTAATAACCTAAATACTTACCAGCCAATCCAATCAAAATGTCCAAAATAGTGCACATATTTCATTCTATACTTCAGCAGTATGACTTTCACCTTTATTTGCTATTTTCTAAACAAAACACAGAGCAAGGTGTAAAAAGAAGTTCAACATCAAACATTTACATAGGTCAGATGAACTCACAAAGCGAAGGAATATCACCACTGTCAAAGCGCATATGCCTCCAAGAAGAATGTGTAGGCCGCTTTTTGCTGTCCTCTGATTATAAAGAAAAAGATCTTGTTAGCTAATTTTGACAATGAAGATAATGGCCGCCCAAATGAGTGAAAATGGTAGATTGCATAGCATAAAAGGCATTATCAACATATAAACCTTGATGGTAGAATCAGAAGCAGTAGTAAACCAAGACATGTCAACAAGAAACGAAACGGCCAACAGCAACATAGAAGTAGATACTATTTCTCAAAAAACACTAGCAAGAGATTGGCAACAATTTACATAGGAGGGTTATGAAAAGATTGATGTCAACTCACAAATTAAAAAATCCAATTTAAAAAGCAACATAATACTAACATAAAGAAAATATGATAAAATTGAAGTACACATAACTAAATCAATAAGTATGCAGGATTACATTAATTGTTATTTTTTATCTACAGAAATATACGCACAAGAACAATAGTTTACATGACTTGTAGTTTTCTTCTATCACTAGGATCCATGTGATTACAAATAACAAACTTTTGATGGTTAATATTTTTACTCCTCAATCAGAAGTTTGCACTCACTCATTGCCAGTGATGTGCATAGACCCGCTTTAAAAAGAAAATAAACAAAAGAAAATGATCAAACAGTAGGTAAGAGTAGGTGGTCAAAAGACTCCAGGAAAAACCCGCAAAAACCTACCTTCCCAACACGAGGAGCAATCAACCATGCAAGAGTAACAGTAAGCAGGCCAGTCGCAACTAATATCCCAGTGCTTTCAACCGCCCACTTTCTTGTGGTATTTTCTTCAGGTGGTGCATCTTCAACCACATGTGAAGAAGATTGCTCAGTAACCAGCTGTGATAACACTACCCCTGTAGAATTGTTGCTTTGTGGGTTAAACCAAAGTGAAATCTCACTAAGTCTTTGCCTACGGATAGCAGCTACTGCAGCAGGATCCACATCTGAATTTGTAGGTGCATGTGCTGGACTTAGTTCCCCAGTGGCAGTCCTTTCCCTCAGGGCTTCATAGTCCTTAAGAGAAGTAATAACCTTTTTGAAGTCTGCAGGTTGAACATTTTTTGCCACACTGCCACATATTTCACATACTGTAGAACCATGGCTAACGAACCATTTTAAAGCGCAAGCATAATGTGCAAGAGAAAGATCACTTTTACAAGAACAGCCAAGAGTAATTAAGTTGTCTTGCTGTCGAGATTCGCCTGCTTCAAGATCTGTGCTGCAAATGAATACCTCCCCATCAGGGCTTATGAATTTAACAAAGTTGGACTCACTTCTGCAATTATTAGAGGCAACAACACTTTTGTCAACATCTTCTGTGGTAGCTTCCTCAAGCGAATTATTTTCTTCTTTACTTGGAACCTGAGTCAATGGAGGCATTATGTTAAGGAATCCAAGAGCAGCATCCCCTCTTCTATCAGATTCAGTACATTGGCACACTCTACAAACTGCTGAATTTTTTTCCTTATTATTGTCAATGCTGGACGTTATGCTACTGGCAATATCTCCTCTGTCCATTTTCGTGCACAAATTCTCACCAACAGCGTCAGTTGAACCCATTTCAAGCTATTGCGCATGGGGCACCGATCTCAAAGTCTCCTCCACAAAAAGTCGAACTGCAAGAAAGTCAAACATGCGCAGCAGAGAGGAGACAATAACAATAAATAATGTCTCACAAGCAGGCCAAAACTACAATATCAACCTGTCGTGAAAAAATGTAGACATTTTTTTGTCATTTGCACAAAATAATTAGGGCAAACATCAGCAACAAATAGATTTCCATAAAAGAATATTGGAAAATTTGGAATCAACGTAAAGGACTTTTGGTATAACAGGCACACATAGATCAAGAGAAGCTAGAATGCGTTACCTGGTTAAAGACGCAGTTTCTACACGGGTCCTAGACCATGCCCCCCCCCCCCCCCCAACCCTCGTTGGTTGTGATAAGGAAGAGAAATAAATTGGATATGCTACAACTACTTCACGGATTCCAATTCTAAGTCCGGATAGCAATAACAATAATAAAAAAGAATTATCATTTCTTCTCAAATGGATCTCAAATTATCTGATTCTCTGTTCTTCCTTTAGTAACTTAAATCGTTCTCGTATCATAAAGACGACAAGTAAAAGACAATTTGGTCACTCACATGATAAAATTCCCAGAAGATATCGCACCTACTTCGCAGTTGAGCATTTTCCAATTGCCGACATTATAAAACACAGTCTACAAAATTGCACGGGAAAAAGAAAAAAAAAAAAAGATACAAAGGCGAAGGAACATAGCAAGAATGGTGCGAGCACAAAAATATGTAAAACCCGAGTGGCAATGCAGCGGAGATACTGAATTTTCCTGCCGTAAAAACCGCAATTAACCATGGAATAAACCAAAAAAAAAAAATCATGCAAATAATAACCCATAATGAAGAAAAGCAAGAAGAGGATAAGAAAACGGAGGAAATGGACTGAGGGAATTCATGGCGTAGAAGAAGAAGGAGGAGGGGGGAACCTGCGGCGGGATGGAAGAATGGGGAGGGCTTCCAACGGCCGGTCGGTTGATGGCAGCGGCAAGAAGAGTGATGAGTCGACTAGACAAGAGGGAGGCGTCGAGAAGGGAGGGGAAAGTGTTGTGAGGTCACATCACCCCCCGCCCCCCCTAATCACTATTAACTGCTCTCGTAAACCCCGCACAATATGTTGGTTTTGTCTTCCCAAATAAATTAATTTATAATTAGTGAACATATAAATATCTAAATTAACGATTTTAATACAATTTATTGTTTAAAACTAATTACATTTAAACCTAAAACGTTGCGAAAACGTATAAACCGTAAAAATTAATAGATGTAAATTAATTAATTCTTGTAAAAAAATAAATAGGAATAAACATCAAAATTTAGATAATTTTCTCTTAAAATAAAAAAGTAAATATAAAAATCGTTTATTAATATTTAATAGATAATTATTCATTATACATATAAATATTTATAAGCACTGTGATGGGATAAACCAGCTCTAAAAAATTTTAAAACTTTTTTTGAGAGAAAATAATCAAAAATAAAAAATAAAAATGAAATATTAAATAAACAAACTACCTTTTGAAAATAGCATCTTTTAAGAAGAAAAATTATTAATCAAAATAAGAAATATTTTGGGATAAATTATATTTATAATAATGAAATGAGATATAATTATTAGACAAGAGTTAGGAAAAGATTTAGAAATATTATGTACCCTTTAGAAAAAGTATAAAACCTTTTTGAAAAAACTAAGTAAGATGTCGTGCTATGCATAATTTAAATAATTTTAATTTCATACATAAATTCTTATTAAATAATAAAATAAATTATAATAATTTAATATCTTAGATATAAACAATAACTAATTTTAAAGACATATCTTATTTTAATAAAAAGATAAATCATAATTATTTAATTTTTTATTACATATTTTTAAGACAATTAGGTATATTATTATTCGTATGAAATTAAAAATTTAAGTTAGCTTGGGTAGAACTAAGTGACCTTTTACTATGAAAGATATTATTATTATTATTATTTTTAAGAAATTAAGGTTACTAATATTCAAACCAATGACCCTCTATAATAGGTTTTTTTTATTATATTTATTAGACTTTTTTTTTATTTTAAGTGGCTATTTCTCCTACATTTAATCTTAGACCAATTTTGAGTTTTTGTTTTATTAATAAAAGTTGATGAATACACTTTAAAAAAAATTGTACTCTTTAAAAGCACAGTTTAAAAGTGTTACACTCTTTAAAATGTACCCTTCGTAAGTAATCATGTGAAGGCACAATTTTAGAATTAACCATGTGTTTCATGCTTGTTTAGATTCAACGAAGGACCGAAAATGGCTTCAAACAAATATACTGAAAATTTCTTTCTGCCTTATTAATGGTAGGTGATACGTCTATTGGTCAGGTCTAATTGAACATTGCTAAACCAAACCACTATTAATTTATATTTTAAATTAAATTATTTATTATTTAATTTTATATTTTTAGTATCAAATCCTATCATTTTATTATTAAGGGAAAGTTAAACTCGCTAATTTCTAATAATGTCTAAATTCAAACAAGTACATATTTAACTCTTCAAATTATGTGCGTAAAAAATATTATTAAAACATATAATAATAATACATTTTCAATAGGTATAAGCTGGGCACAGGCAGTTGAGCCGGAGTACAGTTTGGATCATTTTTTATTTTACAAAAATGTTAAATCAATTTATAAATTATTACAAAATTCTAAAATTGACAATATTTCACGTTTATTTTTTACACTCGTGATCTTTAAAGACTGATTATTGTTTTTTTAATGATTGTACCGTCTCCATTTTTGTAACTATATTTATAAAATATTTGATTTAATACGCACAATGTATAATTTTTTCATTAAATTTAATGAGCCAGAGATGAACCAAGCTAAGTCAAATTGAAAACTTCGAATAAAATCAAGTGGCCAGATTTTATAAAGTCATAACTTTATATTCTTTATTGGTTAAGTTGTATGTTTGCCAAAGGAATCAAATACATGTTTGTTTAAAGTTCTCCAGCTTAATCAAGTCAAGCATACACGAGTTTAAGCTTACATTGTTTATGTTAACAAATCAAGGTTTTATCGAGTTCCACATTGAGCACAATCAAGTGTAACCAGACTATAGACCATCCATGCACAAACAACTAGGTGTTAACAATTTAGTCTGGCCTAAATGTGAGCAGAGATATTTTTCGGAAATGGAAAAAGCAAGTATTATCAAGTGCTCACCAGTAAATGACAACCGACAAACTAAAAAAAAAGGAATATTTAAAATTAAGATAATTGGTACTTTTTTAGATCAATTATATAGATAAAACGCATTAATTAGATGCCAGCTTTCAACATTTTTTTTTATTGCATGGAAAAGATAGCTGATTTTGATAAATAATAAAAAAAAGGGTATGCCACATACAGGTATCTCAAACGTATAGTTCAGAATTATTGAACAAGGAGCCAGGCTGCAACACACACAACCTAACTGGCGTTTGGGCGAGGGAGCAAACTGGCCAAAGAAATGGAAGAGCGAGCAAACAGGCCAAAGAAAGACCGGTGACATGGATCTTATATTACACCCATGTGATTACAAATAAATATTTTTGACAATGCACAAGTATTAGCAGAATTAAACGGCTATAATCTATTTGGGAACTATACTAAATAATTCCTGTCAACATTTGGATCATTTGTGGCCAATGAAATACCACTGAGGCAATGCTTGATGGCTTATAAACATCATAAAATTAGGACAAAAAAAGTACAATTTGTCACAAGCATGATAATGTTCATATGTTTGATGCACAAATGAAAAAAGGGTTATTGGAAGGTCATCAGAAGCAGAAAACAAGGACAAGCATTCAAGCGATAAACATTTTTACCATACAGGGCACATGAGGTTAATAGAATAATATTGAAAAAACAAGGAACAAAAATACTATAGATACCGGATACTTGCAATTCATGAACTTCTCACACACCATAGATAAATCGTTATTAAAACTTTACTTTGTAACCTCCAATGCCTCTGTATAATACTTGCAATTCACTAACCTCTCATACACCATGAATAAATCATTACTACAAATTTACTTAGAACCATTGCCTCTCTAATTGTGAATTCATCTATTATAGTCATACATTTTCACAATCAATGCACCATTGCATGGGCTTATTGATTCTCAGTTATCGTTCTAGAGTTTGTGTTCCTTCAATTTAAAAAAGGTATTTGTTGAAACAAAGATCATCTCAAGCACTTTACCTTTGATGCTCACCAAGGTACGCTTACAAAAGAGATGGAATAAGAATTGCAAAAATGAAGTAAAATTTTGCGTCTCTAAGCAATGTTGAATGACAAACTCTATAGGAAGGGAGGACAACGACAATTATTCATTTCCACCCAACATTATGATGTTCATGATATGCCGTTCTATCACAATGCACACATATGGCCAAGAGCTCAAGCATTACTCAGTTCCCAAGCAAAGATGTCAAAACTGCTAAAACAGCGATCAAGATAATAATATTTAGAAAATAATTTGATGGGAGAGGCTTATCTGGACTTCCCCCGAAGGCCTCATATTCAGCTTGAATCTTACTCTTCATAGCCTCTGAAAGCTCTCTCTGCATCAAACATGAATAACATGCAATTTATTCCGTTATTCATCTCCTAGGAGGTTGATCCTGTGAATGTTTATTGTTCACATTGTCTGAAGTTCCTCTTTGGTTATTTAGGATTAAAAGCTTAACATAAGCAAAGTTTGATCTTGTTTCTTACGCATCCTGCATTTTAAGTGGGAAAACAACAGAAACATATAATAAATTACATGAATTTTTAATAAGCTACAAGGATTTGCATTTTGAAAGAGTTAAAACCTTAGACTCTTGAGATGAGTACTTAGCAGCAACAAATTTCTCAGACACCACATTTTTTTAGACATCTATCGAGAAACCCTATGAAAAAGAAGGCAACGAAACATAAAATGTAATAAGACATGCATTGTGTCATAACCAATTGAGCAAGGCTATAATATATTTCCTCATCTCCCATACAGCCCCATTCCAAATAAACAGCAAGAAACTTTTCAAGAAAGATAAGACCAAGGACATATATCATGTATGGCATGCCAATGGAGGATCCAATACAAGAACATGCACGACAATCCAAGGACAAGAATTAAATGAAAAGGGAGAAACACAGACAGATCAAGGAGAAGTAAGAGCGTTTCGTAAAAACCTGATACAATGCTTGGTGTAGCCATATTTATACCGAAAAAAGTCCCAAATGAAGCAACTCAATATCAACAATTAAACTTGAGTTGTATTCCATAAACCAGATGACCATAAACAAGTTATAAACAATAAAAATGTTGTAATTAGATATCATTCTGGTTTATGGAATACAACTCAATGTTGTGGAAGAGATGACCATAAACATGTTATAAACAATAAAAATGTTGTAATTAGATATCATTCTGGTTTATGGAATACAACTCAACAAAAATATTCTACTATAAAGAAAGAAATGTTAAGTAAAGTTAATTGCATTTTAAAATTTTAAGATGATTTATTAAATCAAAAACTTTTGCTTCGCATTAATTGTAAAGCTACTAAAGATATTCTCCAAAAGGATGTTAAAAATTTAGCTTTTAAATATATTTTCGCACGATGGCAAGCTTTATTAGCAATTTTTTATTTTAATATTGAATTTATTCATGGCTCTCAAAATTCCCTCCCTGATTTTCTTACTTGACACATCTTCATTCCCTCCATTTCCCTTTTCTACTTTCAAAAATTCAACTCCTAGACCTTTTGGTGCTAGGCCTAGTCAATCAAATATTTCTTACATAATTCTAAGCCCATCTATTCAATAACCAAAACCTTTGCATATTTGTTTTCTGGATATACCAATAGATCAATTGCAATCCTGTCATCCTTCCAGAATTGCTTTCAATATATTACCACCATTTGCTCATTTTCTGGTCATTTCACGCAAGCCACGATATTATTATGAATTGATTTTACAATATACAAAGTCTTGCACCTTTTCTCATAAATTAAGTGGTTATACTGAAGCTCTCCCAAATCAAATACAATATCCAAATAGTTTTGAAACCTGTATTGCCTATTCTAAAATAATTATACATAATGTGTTAACTATGCAGGATTTTGGAGAACCTAACATGGTTAAAAGGTTATCAAAAGATTTACATCCTCCTCCAGGGATCCCTTATGAGTATACATATTGGGATTATATTGAAGCCTGGAATAAAGTATTACTATATTAAAATAATATCGGGCATCATTCTTGGTTTATCTGAATGGATTTACCTAAGCTTAAATCTTTACCTACATGGTTTTCTATATGGATTTCTGCATTTGGTCCAAAAATTCAATATTTACCTCCCTATATAAATAGAAAATTTGAAATATTCTCTAAAAGGATTGATTACCACTAATCTGAAAATATAAAAATCCCTATTATTACTTCTTTGGTTCATAAGATTTACATTAGGTGGTGGGATAGGTTTCGTTCTCCTATTAATCTGGATTCCTTACTATATCAGAGGAAATCTACTGTAGCCCTGTTTACTGAGTCAATTGCTTTAGCTACCAGCTCATTTAAACCTCCCATGATGTCAGCACTATAGCACTAATATCTATAGTACGACAACCGGTCTTACCTCATAATGTTTATTTACAGTATTTGCAAGTGAAGGAGAAGTTTACCGAAATGAAAGAATTTGATGCTTTTAAGCTTGCATATGTTTGGGATAAAGATCCTTCTATGATGATAAAGAAGGAAGAAGTTGAGTCTCCTGTCCATATGTCGCAAAGGGATATTGATGAAGTTTTAGCAACTATTGGCCAATAGACACCATCTCCTTTGAATGTTGATTTTGGACAACCATTGGATTCAACGCCTTTAATTGAGGAGAATAAATATTATTATTGTGGAAGAGATGACCATAAATTGGTGGACTGTCTAAACTCCCCAATTGCTTAATGTTGTTACTGTGGTAATTCTGGCCTGGCCATATTACTTTGAAATGTCCAATTCTGGCATATTACTTTAAAATTTCAAAGTGTATAAAGGTTTGGTTTTAAATTTTGTGATATACATCTTTAAATATTTTACTTTCAATATACTGATGCCCACTTGGTTGATTGCAACTGTGGGGCTGCTTCTGTTTTCAAAAAATATACAGAGATGCCCATTTGGTTGGTTATGTATAATATACATATTATATATTATATTATATTATATTATATATATATATATATATATATATATATTATGAAATAGGTTTTCCTGAGCAAGGGGCAAGAAAACTTTCCTGGCCCAAATTTTAATCTGGGATGTCCATGTGGATCAGACGGCCTAGATTTGATTACAAAAAAAAAAAATTCTCAACCCCTCCCCCCCCCCCACTTGCCGCCCGCCACCGGCCGGGTTCCGGCCACAACCAGCTGACTGGTGGGCAGGGCGAGGGTAGAGTGGGGGGTTGGAGGAGAGGGGCATGCGGAGGGGGGTGGCGTCGGAGAGGGCCAAACCGAGAGGCCCTGTCGCCTCCCTACCCCTTCAGT